>JAQPPZ010006996.1:0-12566 GCA_028583015.1 Wollemia nobilis
AAGTGCTCTGCCTTCTCGTTCCAATCAATTTGCTCCCTTAAATAATATTCATACTAGAGAGGACATCTCCGATGACCTTCCCATAGATCCAAATGCCTCATCCACACCCACTGTGATTCAATATCCCTTGTCCAAAGGTAAGGCTGCAATGACCTTCCCAAACTCACCCTCAGATTCTGGTCCTTCTCACCTTCCTCTTCCCTTCCCACCCCTTCCCCCGACTCAAAACCATCCTCTTTCCCTCTCCCCTGAGTCTGTTGCCCTCTGCCAGTCTCCCCGCTCTCCATCCCCCCATCGGCCCGTCCCTAGGACTGACACCACCGACATTCTCCAAACATCCAGCCCACTGAAATCTCCCATTCCCGCACCCAAAGCTGATGTCAACAAAGAACAGAGAAGGGGAAGACCGTCCAATGCAAAAAATCTTGCCAAAGCAACTGAGATTGAAATGGCTGATGGATCTGTGCCTACCTCCTTGGGCCCTATTTCCGAACAACCCACCCACCAAGATTTGGATGAGGTTAGACCTAAACTTACTCCGTCTCAAGGGAGAGGCAGAGGTCGCAAAGCAAACCCCAAGTCAACTCGATGAAGTTCGTCTCTTGGAATGTCAGAGGCCTCAACGAAACTGCTAAACAGAGGACTGTCAAATCGGTGAGAAAAAACCTAAAACCAACTATCATGTTTCTTCAAGAATCCAAACCGGACGAGAATAGCAGCACTCAAGTTTGCAAGCTAATCCGGGAAAACAACAATTTTGCCTTTTTTCCCTCCTCAGGGGCATCCGGGGGTCTCCTTTGTTTGTGGGATCCAACAACTATTGAGGGGAGAGTTCTTTCAGTCTCTGACAGAACCATCAACATTTTGTTCACTAATAAAGTCACTAACCTCCAATGGATTGCCACCAATGTTTATGGACCAAACAGTCCTGTCAATAGAAGATTGTTGTGGGATAACATTTTCGCAATGCGCAATAACTTTCCTGACTTTCCATGGATGCTCTGTGGCAATTTCAATACTCCCCTTCACCTGTTTGACAAGCAAGGAGGCAATCCGATCACTAGCAGCTGCATTGAAGATTTCAATGAATTTTTCAACCTCAACGAGCTAATGGACATGCCGCTCCAAGGATCCAACTACACTTGGAGCAACAGACGGGTGGGCATTCATCACATCCAAATTTGGCTTGATAGATTTCTCTTATCCAAAGAACTCATTCCTATTTTTGGCGATGCCAGGCTTCATAGCCACCCAAAAATTGGATCCGATCACAACCCCCTAATTCTGGATTGTTCCCGCCCCCAACAAACCTTCAAAACCCCTTTCAGGTTTGAAAAGATGTGGCTCACCCATCCAGATTTAGGTCGGTGTATTCGACAATGGTGGCAGCAAAACCTTTGTCCAAACCCTCTCTCGAATCTGTTCCTCAAACTCAAAGCGGTCAAGCTCAAGCTGAAATGCTGGAACAGGGAGGTTTTCGACAACCTCTTTACTGAAAAAAAGCATCTGATGGATGAGCTCAAAAGGGTGGAAAATCTGATTCAGGGAGGGGATCAGAGGGTCCAAAATTTCATGGAGGAAAAAAGCCTCCTTTCAAACCTTCACAATGCCTTGGCTAAGGAAGAGTCCTACTGGAGGCAAAAATCTAGAAGCCTCTGGCTCAAAGAAGGAGACACCAACACGAAGTTTTTCCATGCTTCCACCATGTGCCACAAAGGCTCAAATAAAATCTCTGAGTTGACCAAGGCTGATGGTACCATTGTCTCTGACATCCATGCCATCAGACAGGAAGCTGTGCGCCACTTCCAAGAAATCTTAGGTCCAAGTGTTGACTTCCACCCCCGCACAGCAAGTTCTCTGCTTTAGAACATACCAAAGTTGGTGTCTAACGATGATAATGGGAAATTGCTCCAATTCTTCACTCGAAGAGGAGATCAAAGATGCTCTGTTTGCAATGGAACCTGACAAGGCCCCTGGACCTGATGGCTTCCCACCCCGATTTTTTCAACACTTTTGGGATATTGTGGGCCCTGATGTTGTTGCTGCGGTTAAATTCTTCCAGAGAGCCAAAAAGATGCCGAGAGAAGCCAATTCCACCTTCATTGTTTTAATTCCCAAGTCCAATGATCGTGCTTCCCTCTCCGACTTCGGACCTATTAGTCTCTGTAGTGTCATCTACAAACTTATCACCAAAGTTATGGCAAACAAGCTGAAAGACATCCTTCCCTCCATCATCGACCAGTGCCAAGGAAGCTCGGTCAAAGGCAGATTCATTGTTGATGGAGTGATAACCATCCACGAATTGGCCCATTCGGCATCTAAAAATAAAAAACCCAGTATGTTCCTTAAGCTTGACATGAACAAGGCTTTTGATCGGGTTTCCTGGAAATTCCTGTTCGAGGTCCTTGAGAAGTTTGGGTTTCACAAAGAATGGGTCAAGATGGTTCGTGAATGTATCTCTACTGCTTGGTTCTCTGTTCTTATCAATGGTTCACCCGTCGGCTTCTTTCAAAGTTTCAAAGGCATCCGTCAAGGGGACCCTCTGTCACCCTTCCTCTTCATCATTTTGGCCGAAACCCTTGGAAGAACCCTTACTGCTGCTTGCAACAGTGGACTCATCTCCGGGATCAAACCAAGCCTCAACAACCAATGCCATTTCCCATCAAAAGTTTGTGGATGATACTATTCTATCCTCTCATGCTTCTGTTCCCGAAGCAAAAATCATTAAGAACATTCTTGATTCTTATGAAGAGGCGGCCGGCCGAAAAGTCAATTACCGCAAAAGCAAGCTATACTTTCTCAATACTCCCATCCACAGGCAAAACAGGATTGCTGAGATCCTTGGGTGTATCATTGGGAGCCTTCCAACTACTTATCTTGGATTACCACTTTTCCATGGCAAATCGGTCTCGGCTATGTGGAACCCTGTTTTAGATCGCCTCAACAAGAAACTTGCAGGTTGGAAAAGTTCAATGCTCAGTCAGGAAGCCAAAGCCACTCTGGTCCAGGCTTGCCTGCAAAGTATTCCTATTTTTTTCTTATCTATCTTCAAAGCTCCAGCTTCCATCTGCCAAAGAATTGAGCAAATTCAACGCAGATTCCTTTGGGCGGGAAACGAAAACAAGAACAAATTTTCCCTTGTTGCCTGGGACAAGGTTTGTTCCAAGAAAAAGGATGGAGGTCTCGGCTTCAGGGACATCAAGCGGATGAACATGGCCCTCATTGCCAAGTAGTCCTGGAGACTTACCATCAATGAAAAAGTCACTTGGATTGACATCATCAAAGCTAAGTACCTCCATCAGGTTCCCTTTCTTGGAGAGCACAACCTTCCTAGCGGATCTCATTTCTGGAATGGTGTCACCAAAACAAGGAAGATCATCATGGAAGGCTTAAGGTGGTGTCTTGGAAATGGAATGACCATTCATTTCTGGGATGACCCATGGATCCGTGACAAACCTCTCAGCCAAGATCCTCATCTTGCAGTGCTCAAGACGGTTACCGAAGCCACCTTTGGAGATAAGGTGTGTCATTTCATTAACCAGGTATTACAAGACCCGAATGGAAACACCTGGCTCTTAATGGGCCTAGGCATATCATCGAGGTGCTTAGGCGGTTACAAAACTTGCTGAGGACTTGCATCATCCCCAGCTCTCACAAAGATGACTCCATGGTTTGGAACCTTGAAGATTCAGGGAATTTCACTGTTAAATCTGCCTACTACAACCAAGAAGCTCCCAATGATGGCCGGGACTTATCTAATCAGGTCTGGGTCCCCAAGATCATTCCCAAGGTCAAATTATTCTACTGGTTGGCCATCCAAAATAGAATCCTCACCACTGACAACTTGATAATCAGAGGGTTACTCATCCCCAATTGGTGCATCCTATGTAAAAACGCCTGTGAGTCAACTTCGCATGTTTTTCTGGAATGTCCCTTCTCTCTTGCAGTGCTCAACCAGGTTCTCAACACCTTCATCATCTCCATAGCCCTCCCTCATTCCATTCCCCTCCTTTTTCAACAATGGCCCTGGCCTTTCAAGAGCAGTCAACTTAAATTCATGTGGCAAGCTTGCCTTCACATTTTCCTGTGGCAGATTTGGCTTGAGAGAAATGCCAAAATTTTCAAAAACCATGCCACTGATAAGAAGATTGTTGTTGCCAAAATCTTGGCCCTTGCTATGGAGAATGCCTCTCTTGTCTCGTCTTCCAAACCCCCCCTCCTGGCCTTGAATCGGACCTAACAAAACTTTTCAATCTTTCCAATTTCTCTGCTACACCCCGTACTCTCGTTGATAGGTCTGTAATCAAGTGGGTCTTACCTCCTACCGGGTGGCACAAGCTTAACTTCGATGGCACGGCCAAAGGCAACCCAGGAGCGGCTGGCGGAGGAGGAATTCTCAGAAATCACAGAGGAGAAATAATTTTGGCCTTTGCTCATAACCTGGGAATTCAATCTAACAATATGGTAGAGGCTCGGGCCTTGCTCCAAAGCTTGATTCTCTTGGAAGGCTTGACCATCAATAAACTTATCATAGAAGGAGACTCATTGCACTGCATCAACTGGCTCAATGGGACCTCTCGTGCCTCCCTGGGCCCTTGTTTTGATCTTCCAAGAATGTAAGGCACTAATTGGCATTTACCCAAAATTAATCATTAAGCATCAGTACCAGGAAGGAAACAAAGCTACGGACTGGCTTGCTAACAAGGGAGTTGATGAAATGGACATTCATGTTTGGAGAGACTCCTTCCCGATTGGCCTAAGGGACGCTTCTACAAGTTCCAATGTCTGCACAATGTGAGTGGTTAACTGGGCACCGGGTTTGTTCGCTCTTGGAACTGGTCGAGTCTTCGCATCCTTTCTTCCTTCCTCTCCCCCTTCGGCTATGTTTTGGCAACTTGGCATGTTTTCACGACACTTTTCACCGTTGGCCACAAAATTTTAGCTTGTCACGATATCGCGACATTCCTTTTTGCTCTGGCCGCGAGGTTGCTACTTGTCGCGATATCGCGACACTTTTTTCTCCTTCGGACGCGGTCTTCCAACTTGTCGCGATATCGCGACACTTTTTCTCTCCGGGTGCTTTTTTGCAACTTGTCGCGATATCGCGACACTTTTTCTCTTCAGGCGCTTTCTTGCATCATGTCGCGATTTCGTGACATTTTTTCTCTTCGACGGTGGTCTTCCATTTTGTCGCGATATCGCGACACTTTTTCTCCTCGGCGGCGGTCTTCCATTTTGTCGCGATATCGCGACACTTTTTCTCCTAGGTGGCGGTCTTCCATATTGTCGCGATATCGTGACACTTTTTCTCTTCGACTGTGGTCTTCCAGATTTTCGCGATTTCATGACACTTTTTCTCTTCGATTTCGGTCTTCCAGATTGTCGCGATATCGTGACACTTTTTCTCTTCGGCTGCGGTCTTCCAGATTGTCGCGATATCGTGACACTTTTTCTCTTCGGCAACGGTTTTCCATCTTGTCGTGATTTCGCGACACTTTTTCTCTTCGACTGCGGTCTTCCATAATGTCGCGATTTCGCGACACTTTTCCTCTTCGGCTGTGGTCTTCCAGATTGTCGTGATATCGCGACACTTTTTCTCTTCGGCTGCGGTCTTCCAGATTGTCGTGATATCGTGACACTTTTTCTTCTTGGCAGTGGTCTTCCATCTTGTCGCGATATCGTGACACTTTTTCTCTTCGACTGCGGTCTTCCATAATGTCGTGATATCGCGACACTTTTTCTCTTCGACAGCGGTCTTCCATCTTGTCACGATTTCGTGACACCTTTTCTCTTTGGCAGCAGGCTTCCACAATTGTCGCGATATCGCGACACTTTTTCTCTTCGGCTGCGGTCTTCCTTCTTGTCACGATTTCGCGACACCTTTTCTCTTCGACAGCGGTCTTACTTCTTGTCACGATTTCGTGACTCCTTTTTTGTCTGGGCGCGGTCTTCCTTCATGTCACGATTTCGTGACTCTTCTTCTCTTTCGGCTCCAACCTAGCAACTTGTCGCGATATCGTGACACTTCCTCTCTTCTAGCAGCAACCTTGCAACATGTCGCGATATCGTGACTTCTTCCCTCCTTCGGCTCCGATGGCGCTTCTTGTCGCGATTTCGTGACATCCTTTCTTCTCTTGGCAGCAACGGTGCAACTTGTCGCGATTTTGCGACATCACCAATTTGGTCACGATTTCGTGACACCTTTCCTAGTGTGGAGGTTTGCTCGCTCTTTAATATTTTCTTCTTGGACCACCTCGGTCGATCTGGAATTCATGTAATTCCTCTTGTACAAGGTTCAGGGACCTTTCAACACCCTTTCAACCAATCAAAAAAATATATATATATAAATAAACCTTAAGAAAAATATAATTTTAGTTCTTTAATCTATCAACGAAATTCAAATAATATGTTTGAGGAATCAATTCAATTTTTATTTTTAGGTAATCAACATTGGTATGTGCTTTATAGAATTTTATTTCCAAATTGTCCTTTATATTGAAGGATGAAATAGGAAAACAAATATTTTTAAGTTCTTCTCATCTCTTTATTTCTTCCCTTACTCGTATAGGGAAAAAATATTTTTTGAAAGAAGTTTTACTAAATATATTTTAGGAGGAAAAAATATTGTTTCATTGTGGAATTGATATTGTGGTTAATTTGGAAGGGTGAAAATATTTTTTGGAGAATTTTGGAGCAAGTAGTGGCAACGGAATTTTTAAGAGCAAGCTGCAATTTTTTTGGAGCAAGTGACGACGATGATTTTTTTGGAGCAAGCGATGACGACAAAATTTTGCAAGAGATGATGTAATATTTTTTGGAGCAAGCATTTTTTGAAACAGGTGATAATTGTTTTGGAGAAAATGAGGATTTTTTAGAGCAAACGATGGAGATCAAACCCTAGCATGAAAAAAAGAGGAAAAAGCATAGCAATTCCTTGAAGCAGACGATGGATTTCAAACCCTAGTGCATGTCTTAACAAGTATTTTTCTTACTTTTTACTTTTCTAGATAAAATTAAAAGTTGTTTTTGTAGGTGTTTCTATGGTTTTTTCACACACAAAGGTTTGGGTAGCCATAAAAGAATAAATTTTCAATTTTTTAAAACTTCATAGTACTTGTCATTTGGGTAGGTGATAGTTTATGCAAGTTAGAACTTAGTGGAAATACAAACAAAGAACAATAGTGGGATTTCATAGGTATTAAAGCATAAACAAGGGCTTGCTTGTGAATGAACAATAGAATAAAAATCTATTATAGAAGAGGATCTTCAACATTTTGAAGGATAATCCAACATGTTTAAATATCTTAAAATTTCTACACTTTTTCCAAAAAAATAGTACTAGATATTGCACTAAGGTGCAGATGGATGTTAGAGATGTCTAAGACCTCAAATTTGGGATTGAAGAAGGGATCAAGGGGATAAAAATAGGACAATGAGAAATATGGGTCACTACTACAACTATCATTGCAATTGTCAGATCCATCACACAACCCTTGGTTTCAAGATGTATCACCAACAAGATATAGTATCTCATTAGAGAGTTTGAAGGAGGTATTTGTAGGGGTTTTTTGGTAAGTTTAATTTAAAATAGAAAAATGGTTGAGGAGGGGAAATATAAGAAGAATAGACTAGGAATATGGCCACTAAGGATGGAGTCATCATCACACAACATGTATCTTAACCCTAAGGTTGTAAAGACATGGGCTAAGAGGACAATTTTTTAGATTTTTTTGACAAGACTACCACCATGGTGAGTGAAATAGAGGGTGATAAAGATAATGAGATATTATCTATCGAGGCTAGTTTTGCTAATGCAAACACTAATGGAGAGCCCAAACCTTGTGGCTATACAGATAATGCAAGATTTTGAAAAATAAGGAAGATTTAGGGGTTTTCTAGAACCAGGTGATGAAGAAGAAGCAGTGGACTACTCAATAGGTCCTTATGAGGATATATAAATATTTTATTGTGGAAGGAAGTTTGAAATAAATAATTCTTCTTTAGAAACCTTCAAGAATGGACCTAAGCCAATGATGATTTTGTAGGAAGACACACAACTCTTGGACAAGAATGATGATTGGGATATGTTATCTTTAGATAAAGTTCAAAATAGGCCACAACTCTTTTATTTGGGCTATGATGGACAAAAAAAGAATTTGAAAGGAGGAAATCCAAATAAGAATCCCTTGGAAGCATGTAAAAAGGTAACCAAGTGCATATGAAGGAAGAGTAATAGAGAAAAATTAGTTCTAGAAGAAGATGTAAAAATGGGATAAGTCATTGAACTCTAAGAGAAAATGTTTATTGGGAGGTTTTATAGGTATACAATTTCTACAAAATACTTGGTAGATTGGATGGCCAAGGAATGGATAGAAGTTCAAGGGTGTATGACTAGATTTTTATTTCTAGTAAGAGGATGGTTGTCATTTCAGTTCAAGACTAAGGAAGATGTGACAAAGATTATGTTAGAGAAATGGTTTTGAGGTTAGTTATGTTAATTCCCAAACTGTGGGACCCTTTTTTTGACCCTAGGACCACTCAAATACCTTCTCACCATGTATGGGTAAATTTACCAAGGTTGCCATTAAAATTTTGGTCTAGAGATGTTTTCCAAGCCATAGGCAACTGCATTGGTTCTTTCTTGGATGTGGACAAGAGGTATCAATCCTCATGCATGAGGATAGTGGACAAGATGCTTGTTGATGTGGATTAAAGAGATGGATTGGTGGGGAAAATTGTGTTGAAGTATAACAAAGAGACGCATGTTCAAACCCTAGACTATATTGGTGTGCCTTTTAGGTGTGCACGTTGTCATAAGTATGGGCATATTGCAAGGGATTGTTCTCTTAATTTTTCAAGGAAGGTTTGGCGTTGTAAAGAAGATAGAGGTATTTTTAAGTGTGAGAATGAAATGCAATTTTTCCTTCAAGCACATAACTTACAATCTGATTATATTATTAAATCATTGTATAAGGAACACAAGCTAGAGAAATCAAGGAAAAAAAATTGTTGCAGTCCAAACATAGCAGTGTCGGCTATGTTTCTCCAAGAGATATAAATTTAGTATATATATTCACCGTATTTGGTTTGAATAAGAATCATCATATCTTTTATAGTTTTTCATCTGTTGCTTCTACGCAAGGGTGTGCCCACCTTAAGTGGCCATTGTTTTATTTTATTTTGTTTGCCGTAATTCCTTATTCTTATTCGCTTCATCCTCTGTCTGTATAATAATTGTTTATTTGTATTTCATTGTGCAAGAGATAGAAATATCTCTGCAAGTGGTATCATCCGCTTCGATCTATTGGTTCCTGTCGTCGTCCGTTCCATCCGCTTCAGTGGCTAATCCTTCCTTCCGCTGTCACCCGTCATTTTCCTTCGTCTTCCTCAGCAGCAATGGCCGCTCCATTCGTTCGTTCGTCTTCCTTCGTCTTGTTACCATTCATCTTCCTCCATCCGCAGTAATTTTAATGGCAAATCAATGCAATTCCTTTCACAACTACTGTTTCAAAATCAACCGAGCTCTGCACATCACCGCCATCGTTACAAACACAGCCAGCAAATCCACCACCGACGTCCAATAGAAAATCGCAAAATATTTTCTAATTAAAATGGCTTCTAAGGTTTCTTTTTATTATTCGCGGCACACGACGCGAGAAACTTGGTTGCGAGTTTGGCTAGAATGTTTATCCCACATGTGGTGTGGTAAGCACGCCGAGTTGTTTTTATAGCGTGTGTCACGCATTCTCAAGTGTGACTACGGTCACACGTTGAGCTCCCGACGCTGTGGTGTTCGCATGGTCACGTGTCAGTTTTTTGTGGTCTGTTGTTTATCGCATCCTGTATCGAGTCTGTCGTGTCGCATCACTTGTCGATTCTGTCGTGTGTGTCACGTCTGTTGTCTTTCGTGCCTCGTGTCTCGGTCTGTCGTGTTCTGTCATCGTGTGTCGAGTCTGTCGTGTGTCGTGTGTGTCACGTCTGTTGTCTTCCGTGCATCATGTTGAGGGTCCGTCGTGTTCTGTCGTCGTGTGTCGTGTGTGTCACGTCTGTTGTCTTTCATGCATCGTTTCGAGGGTCCGTTGTGTCCATTTCGAGTTAGGTGGCTTCATTGCAGTCAAGTGGTCAACAGCTTTCATCAAGAAGGTGAGCCAACGAAATCTAGTTCCGCACCACAGTTGGAGTGGTAGCAAGGTGAAAAACAACACAAATTTTTATAATTCAGTGTGGCCGAAATTTTGAAGTTCAAAGACTACTAAGCAAGATTTTGTAAGGCAGGCATGAGTAAAAGTTGAGCAAGGGTCCTAACGGTCGATTATCCAAATTTCGACATAACTAATACCAACATAAGAAGAGCTCATCGCAGCCCATGCACAAAAAATTCTTTCTCCCTTTTAAAATTGGTAGTTATAATCCACATCACCCACTAGTAGATCCTATGGCTACTAATCCTTCCCCATATCATGAAAACATCACGCAAGAAAACTCAAGTAATTCAGCCATGTCCGATAAGGAGTCTCTTCACAGCATACTAGAGAGTCTACACGACATGGGTCTCACCCTAAAAGAACTTGTGTAAGCACAAAACAACCTAATCCCAATACTAATCCCCAAAATCACTCCCATGCCCAACATAATGTAGAAACTGTTGATCCTAATGATGATTGGCAAAAACAACGAGGTGATGCGAATAATTACAGGGATCCCTATCAAAGACAACTGTATAACCAAAATAAAGAAAGGGACACGGGTTATCACCAACCAAGAGGCCCTAATATTAACTTTCCACGAATTGATATGCCCACTTTTGAAGGTCATGATCCTCGTGGTTGGATAGGCCAAATGGAAGGCAACCTTGACTTATATCAAATTAGGGAAATTGATAGAGTTCCTTTTGCAGCATCAAAATTAGGCACCGAGGCCTACCAATGGTTTATATGGCTTAAACAAGAGAATGGAGCCATTATTACTTGGAGAAAATTCGCTACCTCTTTTTTAGAAAGATTTGATGACGGAGCTACATCATCCTACACAGTAAGATTGTTATCTCTTAAAAAAAAAGGGTCAGTTAGTGAATTTGTTTCGGAGTTTACCAGTTTACTACCATACACTTTAGACCTTAGTCCCGACATAGTGGTAGGTGCCTTTCGCAATGGTTTGAAAGAAAGTATTCGAGTAGAGGTAGACATGCATGATCCAACCTTGTTAAGCAGTTGTATAAGAATAGCCAATTTGGCCGAGAAGAGACACCAGTTGTCCGCATAGCTGGAAACATATAATCGTCCTTCATACCGCAACAATTCCTTTCGTAGAAATGATCAACCATCAAGATATTTTTGTTATAAATGTCGCACTAATCACCCCAGGGAACAAGCTTGTGCCCATAAACAAAACTTTCATATTGAAGGTGATCAAGGTGAAGGGGAAGAGTATGAACCTTACCAATTAGAAGAACCTATTCCAGAAGACCTACCAGGTACTATAGAAAAAAAAGAAGAGGATACAATGGTGATTTTAGTGCATGCTCTCATGGTTTTAACCGCCCACCATACCATCAAGGTACCAAGTTTTCTCCGCCAGAAAAAGGTGAATGTGCTAATTGATTCTGGTAGCACCCACAATTTTATCGACATCAAAACAACAAAAGCTTTGAATTTATTCATTAACTCTTCCAACAAAGACAAATTCTAGGTTTTAGTGGCCAACGAGGTGAACGCACAATGCATGGGTCGCACATCTCAAGTTTCCATAAATATGGGAACTTATACCTGGTTAGGTTCCCTTTTTGTCATGAATTTGGGAAATTCTGATGTCATTTTGGGGTTGAATGGTTGGAAACATTAGACACAGTTAGCTTCAACTTCAAAAAATTATTTGTGGAATGGAAGGAAAATGGACGAGTCATTCACTTTACAAGGCATTACTACTCCTCCAACACAAATGGTGAGCTCTCATAGTATGGAAAAGATGTTAAAAAATGGTGGATATGGGTTTATAGCTCAAATTAATTGTTTGGAAAAACAATCGGCAGCAACTTCGGATATTATTGCACCTGAGTTACAAGATATCATCACACATTATGACAAGGTTTTCCAAGAACCTCAAGGATTACCACCTAAACGATCTCATGATCATGCCATCCATTTGATGCCAGGAAGTGTCCCACCTAACAGTCGTCCTTATCGCTATCCTCACCCACAAAAGACAAATCGAATAGATCATCTCGTGATTTGTTGGATCATGGAGTCATTCATCATAGCACTAGTCCTTATTCATCACCTATAGTCCTGGCTAGACGAAAAGATAACTCTGGCGTATGTGTCCCGACTTTCGTTCTCTCAATAAACCCACTATCAAGGACAAATTTCCTATCCCTCGTCATAGATGACCTATTAGATGAGTTGCATGGTGCAAATTTTTTTACAAAATTAGACCTTCGCTCTCGTTTTCACCAAACCCGTGTTAGAGAAGAAGATATTCCCCAAACGGCCTTTCGACCATGAAGGTCATTACGAATTTTGGTCATGCCTTTTGGTCTCACTAATGCACCATCTACATTCCAAAGTCTC
>JAQPPZ010006997.1:0-103051 GCA_028583015.1 Wollemia nobilis
TCAAAGTTTTTCACCTTTAAATTCTCCGAACCCTTTTTATCATTGCCGTCTGGGAATGAGGGTTTTATTGCTCGTTCTTCTGTGAGCTCTAGATTTTAATCTCCAAGCCAAAAATGGAGAGCAAAGTGGCACCCAAATCCGTCGGCTATGTCCTTTCGTTCACACTTTTAATTCTGATGGTTTCCTCAGCAGCAGCAGCAGCAGGAGATAATTTGGTAAATCTCACCGTCCTACATGATGCAGTAGCGAAAGGAGCCGGTACGTACATTTATTCAAATGACAATAATTTTCAAGATTTGTATGTAGAATTTGTTGAGATATTCATGTTTATGTTATTTTTGTTTTGTGCAGTTTGTTTGGATGGTAGCCCACCTGCCTACAATTTAGACAATGGATTTGGATCGGGCGCAAATAACTGGCTCATTAACATCCAGGCAAGGAAACTTATTCATCTCTGTGTCAACTAAGTTAGGTTATTGATTTATTGATTTAATTTATTTGGGATTGAACTCCGATTTAATTGATTTTATATGCAGGGTGGAGCATGGTGTCAAGACAAAGGTTCCTGCATGGATCGTGCAAAATCTAATCTGGGCTCCTCTCTCTACATGGAAAACAAAACTGCCTTTGACGGAATTTTAAGCAATGAACAATCATATAATCCAGGTATCTAAATCTCACAAGATCTGAATATCAGTTGTTTTTAAAATTAATATATTTATTTTGCAATAGTTGATGATTAAAGAGAAGAGATAAATAATTACCATCATAGCACATGGAGCTTGTAAGTAAGAAATATTGGGCGGTTCTCAAAATTTCTTACTTCCTGTTCAGGAATTTGTTTTTATTATTTTAAAGTACTTTAGAAATCGTCGAACAGACTTCTATAATTGGAATCGAGTGTTCGTTCGTTACTGTGACGGGTCGTCCTTCACAGGAGACGTAAGAGAAGTAAATCAGGTATGCTATGCAACACGAATGCAAAATACTACCAAATTTTGAAATTATTGCCATTGATGACTATTTCAGATGGTTAAATATATAAATAGAATCACTTATTCATAGTTTGTTGGGCAATAAGAGCACCGGAAACCTCTATTTCAGAGGGCAGAGTATCTGGGATGCAGTTATGGAGGATCTTTTGGCAAAGGGAATGGATAAAGCTCAGCAGGTATCAGTATTTCTCTTTCTTTTCTTCGCAATACAATGGAATTTAGGATTCCGCTTTAAAACATTATCTGGTTTGATGTTTGTGTAGGTTCTGCTCACCGGCTGCTCAGCCGGCGGTTTGACATCATTTCTACACTGTGATAAGTTTAAGGAACTTTTTCCAAAGAAGGCTAAAGTCAAGTGCATGGCAGATGGGGGATTTTTCCTTGATGTGTATGTTCTTATTGCATTAGTTACTCATATTATTCATAATTACATCTACTTTTCATATATATATGGCATTATTATTACTTTTATTGTGGGCAAAGATATAAGTAATTATAGTTTTGGTTGCCCTTTTACATGGAGCAGAGAAACCTTTTCTGGACAAAAATTCATAAGCTCATTTTTCAAGGCGGTAGCTACACTTCACGTATGTTATTTACAGACCATCCTTGTTATATTTCACAGTGGTTGCTAAATAGGCAGAAGGTTGTTTTTAGCGGTTTTGTTTCTGAGATGTTTATTTCCAATATGATGGGCTGAGTGTAATAATTGATAATAATATTTCAGGGTTCAGCAAAAAAACTTACCGTCTGTATCCGCTTGTCTTCCAGATCAAAGCCAGGTGGGGATATGTGTTTGTTTTATATGCCACCTTACAAATTATTGTAGTTAGCGTTTATTTTCCAAGTCTACTACTAACAAACAGCTTCAATTTTTTCTTTTTTTAAATGTCAGTGCTTCTTCCCACAAAATTTTGTGGGATCCATACGAACTTCATTTTTTATTCTAAATGCAGCCTATGATTCATGGCAGGTAATTGGTGTTCTCTAAAAATTGGCCTACACATTGTTCATTTTATTTGTATATTGTAGATATCTATTGAAAAAAAGATATAGATGAGAATGTTTATTTTCTCTTGCATTGTATTGTCTAGGTTGGAGCCATTTTGGCGCCAGGCTCTGCAGATCCGAATAACACATGGCAGAGTTGCAAGCAAAATATTGCAAATTGTGCTCCTGAGCAACTGAATATACTGCAAGGTTAAATGAACACAACTTATTTTCTTTTCTAATTTTAAATTTCCAAGGATACAGTTTTTAACTTGCCAATCTTGAGATTTGCTAACGGTGACGTCTTAATTTGGGAATGATTACTTTGTTTTACTAGGTTTTAGAGATAAAATGATCAGTGCGTTGGAACCAGCAGAGACTTCGAAAACAGGTGGGTTGTTCATCAACTCATGTTATACGCATTGTCAAGCTCAATCAAAAAGCTACTGGCACTCACCCAGTTCACCAAAATTACAGTCAAAGGTATGCTTTTTAACAATTAGATACAATACTTCATGAGTTTACCGGAAGATATAACATTCTGTAAAGCTGGACATGTGTGGTTGAATATCTCATTTGAATATAGTTTTTTAGAACCAGGTTTTGAAAGGACTTAGTCACAAATTAATTATATATCTTAAACATTGAACCAAAATCATATTTTTCAAAAGTCTTATTCTTCCAAATCTAAAGTGCTGGTGCTGGTTTTCATGCCACAAGTCAAGACCTGTTACCTAAAACTTACCTCTGCTATTGTGAAAATTATTGTTAATTATTATTGTTGTGACTTGTATTGCAGACGATTGCAGAGGCTGTAGGGGATTGGTACTTTGATCGAGAGAGTGTCAAATATATAGACTGTCCGTACCCTTGTGACGGAACGTGTTTGAATGATATTCAAACAAAATAACGTGTAGATTCTTTAAAAAATTAGATGACGTTGTCTTTCTTGTATCGAAGGAAAAATAATGCTTTAGATTAAAATGGTTGTATTATGAACAATCTGCACTATGAATTTTTCGAGAACATGGCGATATCCGTGGATATTATAAAATAAAAATTTGATTTGACGGTTAAAAATATCTTCATTTTCTTTGTCTCTTATAAATGCGATGCCTTTCGCGTGTAATGTTCGTACACCTCTAATATTTACTTAGGTCTTTGTTTTTTTTTTTTACTTTTGTCCCATTCATTGTTTATTTGTAGTACTGCAACATATCCATTTCATGACTGGTAGAAAGAGCTCAAATCATTTTATCTATTAAGCGAGGTTTTCTTTTAAAAAAATTTAAAAATATATATTAAAATAACATTATTAAAAATATATATTAAAAAAAATTATTTATAGGATTTTCACAACCTTAAACAGCAAGAGCATTTGTGGCTGTAGGGGATTGGTACTTTGATGAAGAGAGTATCAAATATCTTAACCTTAGCTAAGAAGAGCATTTGTGGCTGTAGGGGATTGGTACTTTGATGAATGTTGGAGAAAGCATTCTTGGCTGTAGGATTTTGGTACTTTGATGGAGAGTGTGTCAAATATATAAACTGTGCGTACCCCTGTGACAGAACGTGTTTGAATGGTATTCAAACATAATAATGGTACGAACAATCTGTATAATGAACTTTTCGAGAACATGGCGATAACAGGTGGATATCATCAAATAAAAATTTCGTTTGCGTGTTAAATTTTTTATTTTTTTTCCTCCATGCCTTTCGCTGGTAAGGTTCATTTAGTTAGGTCTTTGTTTGCCTTTGTTCTATTCATTGTTTCTTTGTAGTGCTGTAACATATCCATTTCATGAAAAATAAATATAACTGTTAGAAAGAGCTCAAATCAATTTACCTTGAGTTTTTGTTCGTTTTAGTTAGTAAGAGTATCGGTTTTCTTTTTCTAATTTTTTAACAAATTTTTATAGTTTTAAAATTTAAAGATCTGTACTGGAGTCAAATTTATTAAATCATATATTTGTAATGGCTGTTCAAATCATCCAAACACTAGATTTGTTGACCAACCTGTCTAATCCTTTCATCCTTAATAACCATGCTATTGTGCCACTAAACCCCTATTTCCTTCTCTCCTTCTCACCTGTATTAGCCAAAAAGTCTGTCACTTTATTCACAATTTTACCCACGTAAATCGGAATCACATCATCCAATTATGTCCACAACTCCTTAAATTGGGTGACAAGAATCCCTAACCTCTATTTCTCGAAACCAAATTTCCTCATGAAATTCAGAGCTCCTACTAAGATTTAAGAATCTATTCTATGATTATCCTACTATAACCTTGTCTTACCGCGTAAATTGAAGCAGATGTTATAGCTAAGGTTTTTGCTTCATTATTTGTGGCCCTTCCTAGGCCTTGTAGTTCTCAATAGAGCATTGTTCTAACATAATAAATAAAAACCACTCCAATTCTAGCTCTACTCGGATTACCTTTTGTAGCTCCATAAATATTAATTTTAATCCAAATTTTCAAGGTTGTTTTCCAACTAGCTTTGTCTTGCCCCTCCTGCATTTTAGCTTCATTTTCCATATTCCTTATATCAACCTAAGTTTCCTGTTTAGTATACATTACCTCAATTTTTGTGACTTTGCTCCAAATGACCTACTAGATGTCATCTAGGGATGAAAAGATTTCTCTAAAATTTTTATCATTTCTCTCCAAGCACACTTTCCACAAAAAAAAATTTAATCCAAGATTCCAATTGATATGAAGAGCTTTAGATTTAAATTTTCCCCTCTTCCATCTTTCCCAAATGTTAATCTAGTTCAAATCACCATTGGCTCAGATATTATAAGCTAAAAACTATAGCTTCCAAATCTTGTGTATGAATAGGCACTCAAACATCAAGTGGTTAGATGTTTCCTCACTTTTGTAGCATAAAAAGCAATGAGATTGACCAAAAATTACCATACGTCTTAGATTATCAAAAGTAAGAATTCCATTGTGCATGAACTACAAGGCAAAATAGTTTACTTTCGGCCAACCATTGGATTGCCAAATCTTTCTCAAATCATCAATTTGATATATATGAGGAGGAGGTTCTAGAAGGATCTTATCATATCCATCCATCATTATGTAGACTCCAAGGCTTCCATAGATCCAAGCCAATTCTTTGTACACAACTCAACCTAGAAGAGTTCTTTTTGCTAATATTTTAGTCATGATGGGTGTCTATTGTGAAGGGAGTGAAATTGACCACTCGTTCAACCTATTAAACTGCTTAAACATTTAATCCCCCAATTGAATGATGTTGAAATAAATTGCAATCTTGATTCCACCCTTGCTTTCCATGGATTTTATTGTTGGTTGTATTCTTGAAAATTCAACAATGATAGGTGGATATTGATCCCATAAATCTTTCTAAAACAATTTCCTTCTCCCCCCCTCCACTTTCCAAAATAATCCATATTTCAATACTTGAGATCTTAACTTTAGAGCCTTCCACACTAGGGACCCATTACCATCCAAAAGGAAATGACTCACCTTATTCGGGTTCACCTGTCTCAAATATTTACTAGTTGAAATTGTACTAAATAAAGAAATTAGCTAGGATATCCACCTCTAATAAATATTTATAGCCAAAGCATTATTATTTAGCTCTGATCTCCTCTGTCCCAAACCTCCCTTTTCCTTGGGATGGTTTACATTCTACCATCCTACTAACACCCATTTCCTCTTTTCTTTTACTCCACATAAAAAATTTCTAGTTATCTTGTTCAACTCTTTCAATATTGTATATGGGGTAGAAAGGATAAAATTTTTATAAATTGGTGTGGTCTGAATGGTTGACTACAAAAATGTTAATCTACCCCCTAAGGTTAACCATTTGTGAGACCAAAGGTTAATTCATTCTTTGATATGACCCAAAAAATTCCTCTAGATAGTTGTCTTCAATTTTTTTAAATGCAATGAGATCCTCAAATAGACTATGAGAGAAGTCCTTTTGAATCCTAAGATCTCTAATTTTTTTTCCTAAAATATTTGATCAAGATTAAATAATATCACTTTGAATTTCTTATCATTGATGACTTGGTTTGTATCCCTAAGGTAAACATTAAGATCTTCTCTAATAATTCTTGCTTGCTTAGGTTGGCCACTTTCACCAATCTTGTGTCATCCAAAAACTATAGGTGAGTCAAAATCTCCTCACCCACCTTGAAACCTATTAGAAAACCCTATTATCTTCTCCTCAATATGAGTCTACCCAATCCTTTAGCCAATATGAAAAAAAGATAAGGGGAACAAGTATCTCCCTGGCAAAGGCCTCAAGTGGATCCAAATGATTGTGAGGGAAAACCTTTGATGAATATTGAGTATATCATATTAGAGATACAAATCATGATCCATTCTATCCAATCCTAGGAGAAGCCAAAGTCTACCAT
Source organism: Wollemia nobilis (assembly GCA_028583015.1). Taxonomy (NCBI): domain Eukaryota; kingdom Viridiplantae; phylum Streptophyta; class Pinopsida; order Araucariales; family Araucariaceae; genus Wollemia; species Wollemia nobilis. Next base: position 6,378 of record JAQPPZ010006997.1, read on the forward strand.
CATCATTAACATGAATCTCCACTCCACCCTATCATAAGCCTTTGACATATCCAATTTTATGAACATTCCTCTATTGTCATATTTTTGCATTGAGTGGATTACCTCTTGAGATAGAACCACACCATCCAAGATCTACATGCCCTCTATAAAACCCCCTTGCTCCAAGGAGATAATATTTTCTAGGAGAGGTTAGCCACTCATTCATTACCTTCATGATTATTTTGTATATGATATTGCATAAGGTAATAGGTCTGTAATCTAAAATATGCACCTCCTCCTACACTATAGAAATTAATACAATGAATGTATGGTTTAATGCGTTAAGAATTATTTTACTACCTTTGGATTCCTCTATAACAACCATTACATCCTCCTCCAACATATCCCTTAAGGTCTAAAAACTTAGTTGGGAAGCTATCTAGACCTGATATTTTTCATGTACTCATTGCAAAGACTACCTTATTCAACTCCTCTTTATCAATGGATTTAAGCGAGGCCTAATATTGTTCTTCAAAGATAATAGAGGGTATGATAACAATAATTTATTTCTAAGCCTCTTAATATTGCAACATACCTTCCTTAAATGATTTAAAAAAATAATCCATTGAATAGAAATGCATACCTAGGTTCATATCAAAGGAGAGCTTGTTCTCATCCTAAAAAGCTTCCATATTGTTTGTATATCTCCTATCATAAGCATATCAATGGAAAATTTTTGTGTTTCTATCACCTTCTAATAACCAAGTGGTTCTTGCTCTTTGTTTCTAGTAGATCTCCTCTTGGTTGTCAATATCCTCAATTGCATTACGCAATTCATCATCCTCTTCTTTTATCTACTATGTAATTGTTCCTTCCCTAAAAAAAATTTGCACCTCATCCCATATAGCCACCAATGGAGATCTTTGGTTCTATAAGTCTAACATGTTAGCTCAACTTCATTATTTTAGTTGATCCTCGAAATAATAAAGCTGCTTTTGGAATTTAAATATTGTTGTCCCATATGTTGATTGTCCCTCTTCCCACCACAATGGGATATTTTTCAAATTTTCTCCTTTTCTGACCAAAAGTTATCAAATCTAAATAGTTAATGATGTTTCTCTATCTTGATCCCCCTTTCCAATGGAAAGGGAAAGTGCTCCAAGATCAAACCCTTCAAAATCTAAAATTTTAGATTCCATTTCACAAATACCTTCTCTAAAATCAAAATATTGTCTAACTTCATATTTCTACTATGTGGCTTCCTCCTATAATTAGTTCAAGTATATTTGGTTCTAGGACATGTAATATCCACCAAGTGTAATGCATAGACTTGGGCAATCAAAAGTCATTCCCTTGGGTCTAAAATTTGATTTCCCTCTTCCTGATATTTAGATGATAATTTAGCATTAAAATCCCTAACAATGGCCCAGTCTAACTCCTCCCTCAAGACTCTCAAATTATGCATCACTTTCCATTATAAAATCTAACCATATAGGTTTTGAGCCCCATAGAAATTTATGATTAAGACCCACTCAACTAACACATTGTTCTTGAAATGCAATGTTAGGACACCCCTCCAAGCTATAAGAGAGTTTGAGAAAGTAAGTATACCCCTTAAGGTCCCTTGTTAAGAAATTTCCATATGACCAACATCCCTCCAAATTCTATTTACTATTTTATACATGAGATCTAGTGATATTTTTGTCTTTGGATAAGCATAAAAATTGTTTTACTTTTCTATAAGAGTCTTCGCATAGCAAATTTATGGATTCTATTATTTAAACCCTAATATTCCATGATTGTATAATCATTGGTTACCTTGATATCAATAAGATTCTATTGGCCTCACCAATCCCTAATGATCAATTTGTCTCCTTAAGATGCAATAAATTCCTTTTGACTTTCTACTCTCCTTGAGAGTTGATATTCTTTGATCTCTTCACCACCTAGCTTATCCCTAGATTTGGATTTTCTATATTCATTATTGCCATACCTATGATTACATCATTTAATATTGATTGCTCTTGGTTATACACTCTCAATACCTATACAATCTCTGATTGTGATAACTCATTACACTTTATTACGTGCTCTAGGATAGGAGGAGCCAAAAGAGGGACTTGAGCATGACTATTGTTGTTTTAATTATTCCCATCCACTCCTTTCACGAGTTATTCTTCTTCTTGCTCCACCAGTGTCATGAAGATCTCATACCTAATTGAGGGCATGGGTTGGGTTTACTATTTACCATATTTCTTCTTTTTTTTTATTCTCCTTGTTTTGGGCTATTCAAAACCATCTCCCTATGCTTCTTCTCTTTGAGAAATGTTGGTTGCTTCTTTATTGACTATAGAATTATCCTCCTAAGGAATATTTGATATACCCAAAGGAGCCCTCATTTTCGTGATCATGTTGTTTGAGTAGGACCTAGCCAAATTCTAATATTTATGGTAAATTCTACACCTGAAGGACATTGCCTCATTATCTGGTTGTTGAATCCAAGATAGTCCTACAAGTTCAAGTTTCACCTCTACTAACAAAGGGATTGCTTCAGTATATCTCTAGAAACACCAAAACTTCATTGAGAATGCATACAAATAGACCCAAAGTGCAACAATAGTGGGTTCAATTCAAGGATCAAATCTTAGTCTCTAGGGTTGAACAAATAATCCTGTTGGACCATGATTTCTCTTTTCTAATCTGAATATCCTATTTTGGTTGGTAGGTGAGAAAAAACTAACAATAAAATATCCATCACTAATAACCACAAATAATACTCACCAAGAGGATCCAAATTTTGCTAAACCCACAGATACAAAAAAAATAGGGTATGATGAATACCCATGATTTTATAGACCAGGTCATGATTTTCTCTATATAAGATAATTTTTTCTACTATACTATGCTCAATGATGATATTTGATCTTGATTCCAACTAAGGCAAGCATCCATTGATTATTTGATATGCTACTCTTTTTATAGCAACCACAAAGAGCTTTTTTAGTGAAGTTTTTTTATGCTTGTTTAGTCTTTGTTATAGATTTTTCCTTCAACAAATTTGTAAACAAAATCTCTATCTAAAAGTGGATTTGTAAGCATCCCCATTGGACCCTCCTAGGACACCAATCTCATCTTTGATTATGTAACAACCAAGACAAACAAAACTAATCCATAGACATCACAAAGAAGAGTTAAAAAATATGTAAATGAAAAATAGTAGAACTACTTAAACCTTTTCCTCCTTGTCACAGTCATGTTATACTGGTTGACTTAATACCATTAAATTCTTCTTCAAATGCCTGAAACGCCCATTGAAAATCTCTGTAATCTTGAATAAGTTACAAGAAAAGGTACAACTATCAGAATAGAAGGTTCTCCTTATTGAAGATTCAATTACTTACCTATACTTATTTAATGATGGTTTATAGTTGATTTTTTTTGTTTTTACCACTTGATAAGAATAAGAATGTTTAATTAATTATATACATATTTAATAATGAAATAAAATAAATTTTAATTTTAATTAAAATTAAAAAAAATAAAAATGAAATGATTTTGATTAAAATAAAAAATATTAAAAATTTTAACGGATGCCACCAACTTCAACCTGCACACAGAGTGAATCATATGTAACCTTTTTTTAATCCGTCTTAATGTAAATAGACAGTTATCTATATTTACGGCCAAACATGACTGCCATAGTTTCAAAGTCGTCGATCGATTGCACTCCAAAATAATTACAATGTAGACACAGTCAATCGAAGATAATCTGGTCAAGCAATCTGGGAGCCACTGACGTGGTCGCAAAGGCTATAGCTTTTGCAATAAATTTAGGCAATAACCTCTCGTTACGTTTTCCATAAATTTTCGTTGCAGATCATTGTCTTTGAAACTTCTCTCAGCGTTTTCTCAATAAACGTATGCAAAGGGGCAAAGAAAGATCTGGCGGTCTCGCATCCCGTGTGTGATGGCCATGCCCCGCTGCACACGCGCACACACAATCAACGTTTTTCACCCTTCTTCTCACGTCCTTCACAGAGAAAAATGCGATTCTGAGTGGGCATTCAAGGTATGACCTAATAAAAGAAGAGGAGAGGAAGAAGGTAGGAATACCCTCCTATTCCTTCAATCTCTCCGCGTTGGAGCATTTCAGGTATGACGTCGTAAAAGAAGAAGAGAGGAAGAAGATAGGAATACCCTCCGATCGACTTTTTATCATCTACTCTTTTGATTAGACCGCGTGAATTGGATCACCAATTATATCCGTGATCGACCGACCACCGTTTCTTTGTAACTACCTCCCTGCCGGGACCTCATCCATGCACGCATATGCATATGCATCCATCATACACGACATCCCCAAACCATACGTAAAGATGTCTGTATGGGCCTAGTCAACTACCGCCGGGGGAACTAACACAATTTGACAGGAAATATTTCCTCACGCCTTTTATTTTAACGCCTCCCTCGGTTGTTCCCTTCGCAACAACATGCGATTCTGGATAACGGCAACTTGCGATTCTGGTGCAGAAATTGAGTGGTCTATACTAAATCGAGAACAAACAAATCGATAGGTAGATGCAAATTGTTAATGTAATGTATACAATTTTATAAAGAAATTTGAATTAGATAAGGACTTTATTCATTGATTCACTTACAATACAAAGGTTTGAATTAGATAGTTTTTTTTAAATGCAATTTTGAAAGGAAAAAAAAATAATGAGATCAAGTAGTTAATATTTTCCAAAATCTTTTAAATTTTGGTTAAATTTAAATGGTTCACAATTGATGGCTCGATTGGTTTAAGAATTATTCCCCCTTCAAAGTCTTAATTAGTTCAATAACAATTTGTTTACAAAGTGGTATGATTAGCTCCAAAGAGCAAAGATTAAAGGGGTAAAAAATAAATTAAATAAAAAATTATTTTTAAGGGTGATATTTTAGCATGTAGTGGTACACTAATTTATTGTGAAGGTTTTTTACACTTGCTAAAGGTATATTTATAGGCATGCAATATTTGGACTTGCATGGCTACTATAAATAATGTGGTTCTAACCAACTCTCCTATCAATCAAAAAAAAATTGGACTTACATTATTTCCAAATATTTATTTTTATTAGAAATAATTTTTTCTTGCCTATATATATATATATATTTATTGGTGTCATACTTATTATTGATACATAGGAAATCAGTTACATCCACAATCCTTTTCTATTATCAAGCAAGGTTCAAATCTTGGTGCAACCCTCTATAACCCCTATTTCACATCGTTGGTGTGAAGATGACCACCTACTACTCAGCAGATTTAAGTCAAACTATTACCTTTGCAAACATGCATGCCTCCAAGGTTTAAACCTAAGTCTCTTCTTGGTAAGCCCTAAAACTTACCAATCTACCTAACCCTTAAAAACAAATTAAAATTAATAAGAGTCATGTATTCTATTGTAAATATATTTTGACCATAAAAATTTATAACTACACTTTCTAAAATCTTGTAGTTTGATCTCAAAAGAATTATTAACAAATTGAAAAGTCCTTAAATATTCCACTAAAAGATACTTATAAATAACTCTTACTTATAGTAAAGAATCCACTATTCTTTTCATCTAAATAGAACTAATTAACTTTTACATTTATTTAAAAAACCATATCTCTAAAAATTAATAAGGTGAAAAATAAAAAAATAAAAAAAATCAAAGCAAAATTAATAGTATGCCAAAATATCAATTAACTCAAACCTGATTATCTATACATTTAATAATGAAATGAAATAAAGTTTTTAAAATAAGTTTATGCTACGACGCTAAAAAACCGACTACAATTTAAAAATAAAAAAAAAAATAAATAATTTTGATAAAAGATAAAAAAAAATATATTTTTGAGTAATATTTTTAAAATGGGGATTGAATCCAGGTTACATCACTGTAAGTGGCATTTTTACCAGTAAACTAGTGGGATAAAAATATTAAATTTTAATAGAACATGCACACGGATTGAATTTTGTATGTTATTTTTTTTTCATAGACAGTTATCCTTATCCTTATTAAAAGGAGAAACGATAATATATATATGTATATGACTGCCATAGTTTGAGAGTCATCGATCGATTGCACTTCAAGTAAATTCCAACGTACACAAAGTCAATCGAAGATAATCTGGTCAAGCAATCTGGAAGCTACTGACGTGGTCGCAAAGGCTGCCCTTGCAACGACCTCTTGTTAGGTTTTCCATAAATTTTAGTTGGAGATCATTGTCTTTGAAAACTTCCAAGTGTTTTCTCTTTTTTCAAAAAGAGGACAAAGAAAGATCAACATCTTCTAAACATGATTCATTCAATTTGAGAGTAACCGGTCTGACGGTCTCGCATCCCGTGTGGGACGGCCATGCCTCGCTGCATACGCATACAATAATCAACGTTTTTCACCCTGCTTCTCACGTCCTCGACAGAAAGAAAAATGTGAGTGTTTGAATGCTTTAAATATGGAGTTATGAAAACATGATCCGTTTATGTGAGCTTTGACACCACTGACGTCTCAGATTGAGGGTCTTTTTATGCCTATCAGTATCTTGAGAGTGAGTCATGGTGAATAAAGCCCTTTCGCCCATTCCCGCTTGGATTGAACGACCACAATCAGGCATACGGTCGGCATAACTTGGAACATTATAATCTAGAAAATAACAAGGCACACTCATAAATGCACATTTATATACATTCAAACTCCATGTGCACAACGTACCCTTTGTACATGCTTCTCTTCCGGATCCATTCCAAGCCAAGTGGTGATTATATATACGTGTGTTCTATATGCAACCTTATTTGTTATAGTTACCTATTTTTTCACAGTACATTACAGAGTAGATCAACTCGCAGTGTCCTTTTAATTTAATGTTTTTTTTTTTTTTTTCAAATCAATTTTCAACCTCTTAAGTTTATAAAATTAATGATAATTATTTTAAGAACAAATTTTAAACTGGACACGAAACTGAATTAGACACCTATGGGGTTTTTTCCAAATTATACTCTCATTGTAAATGTACTGTTTTAAAATTATCTTTCAAAAATAACACTGTGAATAGACATAAAATAAAACAATGAGATCAAGTAGTTAATATTTTCTAAAATATTTTAAATTTTGTTGTTTAATTCAATTGGTTTAGGATTGATTTGCTTATAAAATGGCATGATTAGTACAAGAATGATTTACTTATAAGGTGACTTGATTGGTTATTGGTTTAGGAATAATTCATGTATGAAGTGCTCCAATTGGCTCCAAGGAGCAAATTGCTAATATTATGTAAAAAAAAAAAAACAAATCCCAAGCCAAATCTTTTTATCCCAAGCCAAATATTTTTAGGGTGACTTTTTGGCAACTAGTTGTTGGAGTTTAATTGATTTCTATTATTAGTGTGTTTTTTTATTTTCATGGGGCAATATTCCCTATGAATATCTCCTATTCACAGTTGTAATAGGTAATATTTAGGTGGTTTGGTGTGATGTTGAGAACATTTGATTCTCATATATTTGTTTTCTTTACCTACTTGGAAGATTCGTTCTGTCTTTTACTAACTTGGGAGATTCTTTAGTTACATTCTAAACCTATATATTGTAATGAATTATTATGAACAAATAAGTTCAGATTAATTCTGGCTCACATGTGGTATCAGATTTAGGTTTGAGAGAAACCTTGCTAATTTTTTGTTTAAGGATTTTTTTTCCTCTTCCAAAGTTGGGCATCCCTCCACTTTTGGCTCACAGACGGAAGCAAAAAATCTCGTTTGGGACTTTGATCGGGACCTTGACTGTGAAAGAGGCTGGCGGAAAGGGAATGTTCGTGGCCAACAAAAAACTTTACGGAGCTGGAGACAATGTCCTCCTTTTACGCACTGATCTATCGGCTACCAACATAAGTTTTTGGAGTGGGAAGAAAATCAAAGCCTACATTAAGAGCACTGGGACGCCTACGGCCACCATCAATCCATCGGCCCAGAGTTTGGACACACAACATGGAAATGTATCCGCGGTGGAAGCTCATTGTTCGTAGTCTCATTGTCATCCAATGGCTAGTGGAAAAGAGTTAGTGTCAGGTTAGAATTATCTACATTTAGGGTTGGTGTCTCAGTCTACTCTTCACATTGGTCTATGTTGTACATTTTTATATGTTAAGTTATGTTTTAGTTTTCATAGTGACTTGTATTTGTCAGCATAGGGAGTTCTATATTGCATTGGATTGTTTCAGTCAACTTAACAGATTGTTTTTAGTTTGCAACAATAAGGTCCAGTTTATATAGAGCATGGAAAATAAGGGATCAATAAATCATATGTTTCTTTATATTGAAAAAAAAAAAAAACTGATGTGCACATCAGGACGTGTCTTTGTGATTATTATAATTCAGCGTTGTTTGCTACATTTGAAGAACAATTATTGAGACTAAAAGTCCAGCAACGAGTAAGGAAGGAGCTGCACCATTGATTTGTAAAAATGGCAAATGGCAACATTAATGTCCTAGTCCCAAAATTCAAAGGAGAGAATTATGACTACTGGTCCATTCGAATGAAGCACTTGCTCATTAGCAAAGGTGCTTGGGAGATTATGGAGGATGGCTACACAGAGCCAACCGATTGGAGTACTGTTCCAGCTACCAATAAACAAGCAACAAGAGAGGCACAAAAGAAGAATATTCTTGCAATATTCTACTTGCAAACAGCCTTGGATGAGAGCATTTTCCAAAGGATTGCAATTTGTGCATCAATTGAAGATGCATGGCAAGATCTAAAAGAGAGCTATGAAGGCAACACTCAATTCAAGCAAGTGAGATTGCAAACTCTAAAAATGGAGTTTGAAAATCTTAATATGAAGGAAAATGAAAAGGTTGGAGACTATTGCATGAGATCCAAAGCATGTGTTGACAAAATGAAGACTCTTGATGAAGAAGTGAATAATGAAGTCATTGTAAAGAAAGTGTTGAGGACACTTTTACCAAAATGGAGCCAAGTATCCATTGTAATTGAGGAGAGTAAGGACTTGACTACTCTCACATATGATCAGCTCATGGGTTCCTTAATGTCCCATGAGGAGAGATTCTCTTCAAATCCGAATGTTGAGGGAATGGAAGAAAAAGCATTTTCATCCAAAGAAGGCGAATCTAGTTCAAGAGGAAGAGGCCAAGGAAGAGCCAAATGGAGAGGAAGAGGTATATCTTCTTCAAGAGGTAGAGGTAGTTTTTCTCCAAGAGGAGGAAGATGTGGCTTCCAAGAAAGAGGAAGAGGTGGCTTCCAAGAAAGAGGAATATGTGGCTCTCACGAAAGAGGAAGACGTGGCTCTCACGAAAGAGGAATAAATGGCTATCAAGGAAGAAGTAACAAGCAATGTTACTATTGTAACAAGTATGGGTACTTTGAAAAAGATTGTAGATTGAAAGAATCACATGGAGGAAGAAGCAAAAATGCACACTATGGTGAGAGGAGGACTCATCAATTTTTGTTTTTGTCATATGGAAAATCTGATCAAAATATGAATGAGACATGGATTCTTGATACTGGATGTTCCAATAACATGATCGGAAAGGAAGAGATGCTATCTACAATTGACAATTCCTACAAGTCCAAGATCAAGCTTAGAGATGAAAAAGCATTGCAAGTTGAAGGCAAAGGAACCATGGAAGTACACACTAATGAAGGTAATAAGAAAATGACTGATATTTACTACACTCCAAATTTAAAACATAATTTGTTGAGTGTTGAGCAAATCATGGAAAATAATTTTAAACTTGTGTTTGAAAACAATGAGTGTGATATTTTTGATAAGGATCATGGGCATATGCACGTCACTACTATTCCCATGACCAAGAATAGATTGTTTCCTCTAAAATTTGGAGAAGAAAAGAATTATTTTGCATGTGCAGCCATTTATAGCAAAATTTGGCTATGACACTTAATATTTGGCCATGTAAATTTTCCTAGTTTGAGGAAAATGGTTTCTCAAGAGATGGTATATGGGCTACCTAAAATTGATGATAAAAAAGGTGTGTGTGAAGGATGTGCTTTGGGAAAGAACTCAAGGATGAATTTTCCAAAAGGCAAAGCATGGAGAGCCACTTATCCCCTTCAATTAGTGCACTCTGATATTTGTGGGCCAATGCAGACTCAAAGTATTGGTAAGAATTCATACTTTCTCACCTTCATAGATGATTTTTCAAGAATGTGTTGGGTTTATATTTTGAAAAAAAAGGATGAGGCATTTGATTGTTTTAAATATTTTAAAAATCTTGTTGAAAATCAAAGTGGGCACTATGTAAAATGTTTAAGGACTGATAGGGGGAGGAGAATTTTGTTCAATTGAATTTCTTCAATTTTGTAAAGATTGTGGTGTTAGAATGCAACTCAAATTTGCTTACACAACACAACAAAATGGTGTGGCTGAGCGTAAAAATAGAACAGTGGTAAATATCGCAAGAAGCATGGTACAAACAAAGAGGTTAACTAATATGTATTCAGCTGATGCGGTAAGGAATTCCATTTTTATTTTGAATAGGAGTCCTACTTCTAGCTTGTATGGCATCATTCCATATGAGGCATGGTATGGAAGGAAACCAACTGTAAGTCATTTTAGTGTTTTTGGTTGCTTGGCTTATGCACATGTTCCTGATGAAAAAATGAAGTTAGATCCCAAAAGTGAATCTTGCATATTTCTTAGGTATTGTGAAAATAACAAAGCATATAGACTCTTTAATCCAAAGACACAAAAGGTTGTCGTGTCTCGAGATGTGATTTGTGATGAAGGGGGAGTTTACGGTCATAAAAAAGGCCATATTGAGAAGTCAAAATCTGTTTTGACTGGTGGTATTATTGACGATGATGAGCAGACCCCTAATTTTTTACTTCCAAGTGCTACTAATCCACCAAGTAGCCCTTCATCTAGCTCTCCAACAAGAAACCCTTCATCTAGTTCTCCACCAAGTAGCCCCTCATCTAGTTCTTCAGTTTCAAGTGCAATTTCAAGTCCACCAAGGAAGGTAAGAAGCTTAAGTGACATTTATTGAAGGAATACTATTCAAACAAATGAATATTTCACACTATTGAGTGAATATTCTCAAGTAATGTGTTGAAAAGTAAAAATCCCCAACAAAAACATCCATATCTCAAATGTTAGATACAAATTTTCAAATAAGAGTTACAAGAAGTCAAGCACAAGAGGTAGATCAAGTGGTGAAAATACTTGAAAACTTGCATATGTATGTATAGACACCAAAACAACACCAATCCGATTATGTGACTACAAACATTGATCGCATTGACACACACAGCCCCTAGGGCAGCCCCCAGAGGTTAAACAGTGGTCCTAACCACTCACACAATAGTTTGGAAGGTCAAAGATCAATTTGGCACCTTTTTGGCACTTTTCTCCCTACTCGTCCCACCCTGGGATGATTACAAACTGGTATTCATCTCACCCAGGGATGATTAGCAGCATTCGCTCCAGGGTGGGGCGAATAGCAGGTTTGACTGGAAAAAAGTCAAACCTCGACAGGTCCGCCACTTAACTACAACTTCAGGACATGCAATTGTGAGGAACGACTTCAAATCAGAGAGAGAGACTTCAGTCATGCATGCCTTGATTTTTTGGAGGCCTCATGCAAGGAGACTCTAAATTAGGAAATAATATTTTCTCTCAAAATAGGACAAGCAACTCAAGTGGCGCCCTCGCATGCGCATTCAAAGAGAGAGACCCTAGGTCTATAAATTGGTGAGTCTTCTCACCCCAATAGGAGAATAGAGAGGAGCTTTTGGAGCAATGAAGTGCTACCAAATTATATCCTCACCCATCATTTGTGCTTTTACATCCTTGATCTCTCTCTTGGAAGGGAGGTTATTGGGTGATTATTGGAAATGCAATCCGGACCCAAACCTGAACATTTGGCCATAATATCCTACCAAATTTTTTGACACAACCCCATAAGAGGTTTTGGACCCATCCCAAGTGGATTGGTGCCAAAACAGAGTCCCAAACGGTGGGCGTCCTGCCCTCGGGCGCCCCCCGCACTATCGTAGTTCTAATCGCCCCACCCCAGAGTGATTAGAAATCTATGGTATATTTCCTTGATTTTTCTTTTGCATCTGATTCTAGGTTGTTTACATATGCTGTCATTTAAATTTCATGGGATTCTGACAAGTTTTGATCATGCTTTTGTTATTTCCCACTTTCACTAACCCGTAGATAGCATCATCAGATTATGGGTGATAGAGGCTGAATTGGAAAAATCTGACCATCTGGGTCATCCCAAAATACCCCATTTTACCTAACCCCAACTTTTTAGGTGATTTGGAGGCCTTGAGACTAGACATTTGAGAGGTGGCTTTCGGACAGGTTATGACAGTCCTAATCGTCCCACCCCGGAGTGATTAGAAATTTGTGGTGAATTTTCTAACTGTTCCATTTGCAGTGCCTTCTCGGTAATTTTTTTATGCCCCTATCAAGTTTTCATTTCATTTGGATCTATTTCAGTTATCATTTTATTTATATTTTGCATGTACTAATTGAAGGGGTGGGGATTGCATGTTTCATTTTGTCTACAGGTGCTACTGATTGTTTCCTATTTCCTTGAACGTAGGGTATCAAAATTAGAGGAGAATAAAGGAGTCAAGACTCATCAATGCAAGTGGCGGTGACGTTTGGTCCACCCACTTTACATGTGGGCACGCAGAAGAAGGAATAACATCCATTGATGTGACAAGAACACATTTAATGCTCCTAGCCCCTAAAAATGGAGGAGGAAAATTGTAACCGAGTTCTAAAGCATATTAATAAAAAGGGTTGTCTTCCATATTGGCTTTCTATTTTGTTTTTGATTCGTTTATGCCTCTTTCCTTTCATGCACTTTCAATTCATAGGATTTAGCGTTATCTTTTGTTTTGTTTACATCGCATCTTGGATTTTCCTTTTTGTTTTCGTATCCTCATGCTTTCAGTGGTGATCATGGTGGGACCTTTGTCCCTTGATTTTAAGATTAAATTTTTGATCAAAAGTTGTGTGTTTTTGCTTATAGGTATCAATATTTCAAGCACTGAATTGTTGCTCGTTCCATCCTATAACGAATACAGAGCTAGAATTCATGCCACCCTGAGATGAATAGGAATTCATCTCACCCTAGGATGAATATAGATCTGTTATTCATCTCACCCTAGGATGAATAGCTCTCTGTGCAATTTTAGGGCAAAAATTCAGAGGCATCCGATTTGGGCAGAGAAGAGGTAGGGGTCCTAAACACCTTCTGTCATTTTTAGTTTTTTGTTTTCTATTTTCTGGTTATTTGCTTGCATAGGAGAGTTTTAATGCTTTTTTTCTTCATTTATGCAAAATAAAAATAACCTCACACATCACGAGATAATCTAAACACCAAGGAGTTGGTCGTAAAACCCCAACCCTTGATCAAGACCAACGGTGGATTTCATCACCACCTTGGCTTGAAATATTGCATACATAACCCCGATCGCGATTGTTGCTAGACGTAAATCCTGATGAAAGCTGACCAAGTGTAGCTGGGGTGATTCCTAGTGCATGAGGATAAGTCTTCTATGGTAGGTGTCATAAACAAAGTGATTCCCCTTCCATACCACCTATGTTCCACATATTGTTCTGCTCTCACGTACCTATAGTCTCCCTCACGTAAGGGCGGGTATATAGAGAGGTTTGGTATAATAGCTTGGCAGTGGTATATTGAAGGGGCGACCATTTTTGGGAGATATAAGAGCCCTCATATTGCATATACAAAAATTTCTTTACAAGGTTCTCAAAACAAACATCAAAACACACTGAACCAGATTTAGGGCACACTTTTAATCCATAAACAAGATAATCATTGCTTTGATTGTGTGTTTCCATTTTGTTTAGTGTAGCATAAGAAATCTTAAAGAAGATAAAAATGTACACATATTTAGGTAAACATCAACATGGTGTACACCCATAGCCAAGCCCAATCACGGGTAGGAGCTACAGAAAGTGTACAAAGGGGGACAAGTCACCTCTGATATAGTCTTGAGGACTTGGTCATACCGCCTTGGCGGCCTGATCCACAAGATAGTCCACATAATGCCATTATAGAATGGGACTATGGAGGCACCCCTTTGAGGGGCACTCCCACTCAACATAGACCCTTTCAGGAAGAGGCCCTACACGTGGCACTCAACATAGATGGGAGGGCTCCCTTAGATGCTCGTTATGAGTGGCCACCATGCGAGGAAGTGCTAGAGCAACATAGGGTCCATAAATAGGGGCCACATGATTTCGTCATCCCTCCTTTACCCCTTATTACTATCAAAAACACTAGGCCAAATCTAGAGCACAAGGCTCTTTAGACAGGGCAAGCCAATTCTGCTCACCCCTTTCACACATACAAAAGGGAGTATGAGGAAGACCACTACATTCCTCAAGAGCAATACATAGCACGAGAGCAATGCACCTCCACACCTGCTATGTATCAGGATCACCCACTGAGGCCAGAGCCTCGGGTGAATGTCGCTAACCTTGATAGAGGAAAGCAACCCATAGGGATCTCGGATCATCATGACCAGGATAGACATATAGGGGAGGCATCTAGGCTTCCTAAACACAAGATGGTGGAACAAATTGACTTGGAATTTTCCAAACATGTCGCCCGCCAAGCGCAAATCACGTAGCTCAGGCAAGACCAACAACAACTAGAGCATCTATATCGCCTTAGCAAAGAGCACATCCGATGCCAAACAGATGAGCTGCTCTACAACACTATGCCTGAGAGGGTTCCAACCCCTCAAACATAGAGGGTAAAAATGCATAACCCCCTAGTGCAAGATAGGCCTCCAAGACCTTACCAAGTGCTGCCTCTGAGACCCCCTAGACCTGAGCGGGAGGCCACTCCCAGGAACAATGAGGGGTACCCTCCGTAGGCGCCCACCCATGGTCATGGGTCTCACCCGGGAACTCCTCAAGAAGATTATGAGGAGTATGAGCAAGAAGAAGAGTGGGCAGAAATGCCCTACCAAGGCAGAGGGCGCGCTATTCGGCCACCCCTCTATAGGCCTCAAGTTCCCCATAACCTGCAACAGGAGCAAACCAAGGAGGAAGAGATTAAATCTTCCGGTGCATATAAAGCGCTGCTAGAGTGCTTGGAGTCTATGGAGACCAAGAATTCTAGGCCCCAAAAACCCACTTTACGCCAACTCTGTAGTCATCCTATGCATCCATCAGTGCCAACACCCCCTTACCCTGAACACTTTAAACTACCTCAGTTGGCAATCTTTAGAGGGGAGGAAGATGCCCAAGAGCATGTGACTAGATTCCTGAGCCAATGCTTTGGCATTTAGGACAATGATGCTTTGTTGCTAAGAACATTCATCACCACGTTCGTAGGCCCTACCTTAGATTGGTTCACTCAATTGCCAAAGCACAACATTAGTAACTTAGATCAGCTAGTGGATGCGTTCCTCGAATGCTTCGCCTTCAACACCAAGAAGAAGGCATCACTAAGCGACCTAGCCAACCTCAGGAAGTATGAGGAAGAAACCATGGTGGCCTATGGGAACCGGTGGAGGACTTTGCTTTCAAAGCTGCCCTACCTCCCTCCTATGTCCGACCTCACCCAAATGTTCTCAAAGAGCTATTTGAGATCGATCTCCATGCTATTGTAGCTACAACAATATGCCACTTTAGAGGAATCTCTGGCACAAGCCAGAATCATTGAGGAGATCAAGATTCAGGATGGTGAGATAGCCAAGCCAAAGAAGAAAGAGTGGTCTAAAAACACCAAGATAGGGACCACGCAATAGAAACCCGCTGCGATCAATCAGGTTGCTATAAACGTCCCTAAGCCTACACAAGAAACATAGCCCCAAAAGGCTAACTATCAGGCGGTGCCTCTTAATAGTTATGACAGAGAAAATCAGAGGCAAGAACAAAATCAGTAGCGTCACCCTAGGTGACAATTCACACCTTACATAGAGTCCAGAGACTCCTTGTTTGACCGCTTGTCAATAGCAAATTTGATCAACCTACCCGAGATTCAACCCATAGACCCCAATGCACCAAAGCCTAAGGGCTACAGGGAAGACTTGTACTGTAGGTTCCATAGATGGAAGGGACATGACCTTAATGCATGTTGGAAGTTTAAAGGCTTGGTGCAAGACCTAATAGACAACAAGACGCTAGCGGTGGACAACCCCATAGCGCCAAACAACCAATAGATGGGAGTCTTCAAAGACCCCCTACCTTCCCATGATACATAGGCAAAGAACCTTCAAGTCAATGAGGTAACACATAGAATTGCCCCATGTAGGGGTATGTAGGGATGATAAGCATAGTGACTAGGAACAAGAGGTACCTAGGAGCTGCCCCCACGATGGCCATAGGAGAGGTTCCATCGATGTCACAACCTCAACAACACCTTATGCAACCTCCCTCGCCTAGACCAGTGGCCATGATTCGGACTAGACTTACCCAAATTCTAAGGACCATGTCGGCTAGGCTCTCTATTTACGAGCTCATTCAACAATCAGCGCCCCATTAGGAGGCTCTAATGGAGATATTAAAAGCCATCGAGCTATAGCCCCATGAAGCAAACTCTTTCAACAACTTTGTGGGACATGTAAAACAATGTATAGAATCGGTCATCACCTTTAGAGAAGACAAGCTAAAATCGGTGACTAGTGATATGGTAGATCCACCCCTGCACGTCATTGCATGGGTCAACGGGATTCCGTATAAGAGGGTGTTGGTGGACACTGGCTCGTCCAGTAATATAATTACAATAGTGGCATTGAAACATCTAAAGTTGCCAGCATCTCACATCATGGCCTCCACCTACACTCTATGAGCATTCAATGATGTGATATGCTCAATGGTTGGCACTATTGTCCTACCCATCCAAGTGGGACAAAAGACTATTCATACATTGTGCCACATCTTGGAAGGTGAGATGGCCTATAATATCTTGCTGGGGCGACCTTGGATCAGGGACATGAAGTGTGTCCCTTCAATAGCTCATTAGTGCCTAAAGTAAACATTCAAAGGGCAGGTGCATGTAGTCCCGACGGATTTAGAGCCCTTCAAGTACTACAATATGGTGAAACTAATGTCGTAGTCAACCCTTCCATCAACACATTTGGATTTTTAGTTGAATCCATCTAACCAGGGTTCGATTCCACATGCATCCCCATTGTTAAGTCCATAAAATCCCTAGTCGGGTCCATCTTCATCATCTGGTCCTTCACCAACAATGCCACCTATGGTGGCCACATCGAAGGACAAGGGGAAGAAACCCCTAGAAGAGGCACCACCATTAGTCTCAACCATATCTACCGAAGATATGCCTAGCTAAATGGAAGTCGAGATGCCTAGTTCACCCTACATGGAGTGGACTCAGGAAGAACTCCCATTCGCTCCCCCTCAACCACCAACAATCACCATTGAAATGGCCAGTATGGGCCTGGGGGAGTATCTAGTGCGGAACATTGTAGCAACACCCGCACTTGAGTCCATGCAGGACATGGGGAGACCTCGACTCCCCATCGACACTGTGGTTCCTCTTAGCTACCCACCCAATCAGATAAACTTTGTTTATGGGGGCCTCGATAATGGCATTGAACCTTACATGCAAGAAGAAGAAGATGAAGAGCCCTTTGATGAGGACGTCAACTATTTTTCCAACCCAGACTTCGCTTTGAGATATCTTGGCCAATGTAACTGGCATGGATATGGGTTGGGAAGGTATGAGCAAGGAGTGTGTGTTCTTTGCCAACCAAGATATCAAATGTCGTACGACAAGTCAGGAGTAGGGTTCAACCACCCTCTGCCCCTCGACATCTTGGTAGAGAACATGCAAGGCCTAGGGATAGGCAACAAGGATGGATTGGCATTAGATCCATATGCCAATCCTAACACAACATATACATTGGGGGATTATCTCCCATTGCTAACCACCAACCTTGTTGACCTTAACAACCCTTTCCCTTCGGTCGGAAAAGGGAGAAAATTTGAGGACTCACCTGCAAGAGGGATATAGACAAGACCAAGAAGGGTCTTCAAAAGATGAGTTAGAGTATGAGATAGCAATCATTCACAAGTGACACCCATAGATGATTATCAGGAGAGCTTCATGACAATGTTCCCTTTGGCTGCTCCCAATGAGCAAGTACCACCTCAAGAGAATCAGGTCCCCCTACCCAGAGCAGAACAACCCCGATGGGACCACATTAATTTGCTCGAGCAAGACGAGCCTCACATGTCACAAATAACTATCAAAGCCAACGAAGGCCTCTAGATCTCTGATAGCGATTATGAAGACGAGACTGAGATGGCCTATCTCAATCACATGTGGTAGATGCAGCAACAATACCCCCTAAATATTGATGACATGTTTGAACAACTAAACATAAGGCCAGGGCATGAGTGGCACCTAAACCCAATGCAGTGGGACCAAGTGTTGAATCTGCCACTTTGGGCATATAGAGAACACCTACCACCCAGAGACCCTATAGATATATCAGTGTTGAGGGTAGACCCTATCCTCCTCCCCACACATAGGGCCGATCCATTCATGCCAATACCTCCAGAGACAGATTCGGAGCATAAAGATCATTCAGGATGTTCGAGTAACCACACCTACGGTAATGGAGACCAAAATCATTTCATTAACATGATCTCCATTGACTTAACCGCCCCCATCCACAATCTAGCCGATCCAACATAGTCATTGTATCTAGACATAGACGCCATAGACTGGGATCGCGTCAATTCACCACCATCCCCATCAGAGTATTGGCCTTTCGATGAGATGCTTCATTTCACCCCAAGGCCAACTCAGGATATCTTCCATGCTGAAGAGGAACCAGAGGTTCCCAATGTAGATCTAAACTCAGCAAATGATATCCACTTGATCCCAACTCCGCACCATTTGGAGGACGGATCCCACATGTCGATCGAGGAGATGACCGACGTAGACATTGGCTCTGATCCAATGAATCCATAGATTATCAAGCTGGGGGTAAGTCTATCCCCCGAAGAGCAAGCCAACTACATTGCCCTTCTCAAAGAGAAGAAGGAGGTTTTTGCATGGTCCTACAAAGACATGTCGGGGCTAGATCCATAGCTAGTCACGCATAATCTAACGCTTGATCCGATAGTCAAGCCAGTTAAGAAAAAACTATGTAAGATGCACCCAACAGTGGCCTTAATGGTCAAAGACAAATTACAAAAGTTGTTGGATGCACAGTTTGTCATCTGCATGGATTACCCACCATGGTTGTCCAACATGGTACCCGTCAAGAAGCCCGATGAAAGGATTCACATATGCACTAATTTTTGAGATCTAAACAAAGCGAGTCCCAAGGATGATTTCCCCTTGCCTAGCATCGATGCATTGGTAGACGCTACAGCGGGCCATGAAATGCTTTCCCTCATGGATGGTTTCTCGGGATACAATCAAATTCATATTAATCCCGAAGACCAACTAAAAATGGTGTTCACAACGCCTTGGGGGACATTTTGTTATAAGGTCATGCCCTTTGGCCTTAAAAATGTTGGTGCCACCTACCAACGTGCCATGACATACATCTTCCACGATCACATGCATAAAACTTTGGAAGATTACATGGATGATTTGTTGGCCAAATCTCTTTTGCACCTAGATCATCTTGATGACTTAAGCAAGATCCTCGATCACCTCATTGAACATAAAGTCAGACTAAACCCCAAGAAGTGTGTATTTGGCATCACATCTAGAAAACTCTTGGGTTTCATAGTCTCAAAGAGAGGAATTGAGGTGGATCCAAACAAAGTCAAGGCAATCCTTGAAATGCTTCCCCCAACTACCATCAAGCAGCTCAGAAGCCTATAGGGAAAGGTCATGTCAATCAAGCGCTTCATAGCGCAGCTATCTGACAAGTGTCAATCCATGAATAAATTATTGCACAAGGGGGTAGCATTTCACTGGGATGACGAGTGCCAGTCAGCCTTTGATGACATCAAACAATACTTGGCTTCATCGCAAGTATTGGCACCACCTAGACCAGGAGTGTCATTCTACTTATACATCTCAGCTATTGAGGTGGCACTGGGTGCCATGCTATCCCAAAAAAATGAACTACACAAAGAACAGGCTACTTACTATCTTAGCCGCACCCTAGTCAATTATGAACTTAACTATGCATACATCGAGAAGCTATGCTTGGCAGTGGTGTTTGCTACCAAAAAGCTATGCCACTACATGCTCAAAAATACGACGTATGTTGTGTCTAAGGAGAATCCATTGCGATACATGATGAGTCATACTTATCATAGTAGTCGCATGACGAAATGGATCATGTTGTTGACGGAGTTTGACATAGAATTCATTGGACAAAAATCCATAAAAGGTCAAGTCATCACCGATCAACTAGCAGAGGCTCCTCTTGAAGATGATCAACCTCTGACCATAGAACTACCTGATGATGGGGTCTTCCATGTTTTAGAATCACCAGATTCTAATGAGCCTAAGTCACAGGCTGACATGACCCTATTCTTCGATGGTTCTAAATGTGAGCAAGGGGGTGGCACGAGAATTGTATTCTTCACACCGCAAGGGGCTCCAATGCCTCTATCATTTAAATTAGATTTCCCATGCACCAACAACAATGCCAAATACGAAGCCTTGCTCATAGGTCTTCAGACAACAATCACCATGAACATCAAATGCTTAAACATCTTTGGTGATTCATTGTTAATTGTCAACCAATTAAAGGGGGTATTCCAATGTAAATGCCTAGTTCTACAGGCCTACAAAGCCCTTGTGGACAAATTCTTGGCACAACTTGAATGGTACGACATCAAGGCACTCCCTCGATCATCGAATCATTTTGTGGACACTATGGCCTCCTTGGGGTCACTAATCCCGCAAGACCCTTCTGGTGAGATGACAACCATTTAGGTCAAAACATTATCGCAATCCATGATGGAGCGTGCAAGCTCTGACCTAACACTAAGAATCCACCTGATCTATATTGAACCATCTTAGGATAGGTTCTCTCAAATCCACGATTGTCTGACTCAAGCCAATTGGGGGTCCTTGTTCTCCCTGACCCCTCTTAATAGCAACACAATGCTATTTTTACAAGTTCTTTCCCACTCAAATTTTGCTAGGGATGAACTTCAAGAGGGATTGGTCATTCATACCATCGAGGTTTCTGATCAGCAGGATTGGTACACACCCATAAGGGATTACCTCAAGCTAGGTAACCTCCCACTTGGATTGACACACGTCGCGAAAATATCATTTAAACAGAAAGTGGCAAAACATGTCTTGCTAGGAGATATTTTGTACCGTCATAGTTATGAAGGAATCCTCCTTCTTTGCTTGGACCATCAGGAGTCCACTTGGGCGATCACCCAAGCACACGATGGTACATGCGATGGCCACTTCAGCGGTATGGCCATCGCAAAGTGCATTCTCTACATGGGCTATTATTGGCCATATTTAGAGCGATATTGTTGCACATATGTAAGGAAGTGCGTGAAGTGTCAACACCATGCTAATTTGACACACGTACCTTCTTAGGCCTTACAGTCGATCCAATCGGCTTGGCCATTTTCATAGTGGGGCTTTGATCTAATCGAAAAGATCTCCCCTACATCGTCAGGTCATCACACATTCATCATAACGGCCATAGAGTACTTCACCAAGTGGGTGGAAGCAATTTCGCTAACCTCTACGACTGGAACCCGCATTGTGGAGTTTATTTTACATAACATCATATGTCATTTTGGTATTCCATCCAAGATTATCTCGGATAATGGGACATCATTCAAGAATAAAGATGTGCATGCTTTGACAACAAAATACAAAATTTAGCATAGTTTTTCAACACCCTATTATCCGTAGGTAAATGGGCAAGCAGAGGCATCCAACAAAATGCTAGTCGCTATCCTCAAAAATATGGTCACAGATAGTCACAAGGATTGGTACATTCAAATCCCGCTTGCCCTATGGGCTTATCACACTAGCATTTGGACGCCCACTAGGGCAACTCCATTTTCACTGGTGTATGGCTCCGAGGCTGTCATGCCTCTCGAGTTGGAAATCCCTTCATTGCGCATATCAATGCAAGAGTTCATCGATGATGACACTATGCGGTAGGCCCAGTTAGACCAACTTACGTTGCTCGATGAATGACGCGTCAATGCTCTCGAGCATTTACGTATCTATCAAGAGTGACTTAAGAAAGCATACAACATGAAGGTTCACCTGAGGGACTTTTAGGTTGGTGACTTGGTCTTAAAAGAGAACCAACAAAATTCTAACTTGCCACCCCATCTAAGGGACAATTTCATGGAAAATTGGTTAGGTCCTTATGTCATCAACAATAAAATAGGACCTGGAACATACCGACTCACCTCTCTTGAAGGAATCAAGGAACTAGAACCCTTGAACATCAGTCATTTGAGGCCATTCCACATTTAAAGAGCCATGGCCCACCCCAAATGCTCCAAGGATTTTTGCAATCTCTTGGTCAACCTAAAACGCCCCAAAGGTATCCATAAACCCTTTGGTCAAACCAAAATCTCCAAGGATTTTCGCAATCTCTTGGTCAACCCCAAAATGCCCCAAAGGTGTCCATAAACCCTTTGGTCAAACCAAAAGCTCCAAGGATTTCCGCAATCTCTTGGTCAACCTAAAACACCCCAAAGGTGTCCATAAACCCTTTGGTCAAACCAAAAGCTCCAAGGATTTCTAGTAATCGCTTGGTCAAACCAAAAGCTCCAAGGATTTCTACAATCTCTTGGTCAACCCAAAATGCCCCAAAGGTATCCATAAACCCTTTGGTCAAACCAAACGCTCCAAGGGTGCCCATAACCGCTTGGTCAAAACAAATATTCCAAAACAAACAAAAACAATAAAATAACTCAAAAATAATCAAAACATTACATCTCCATTTCATGCATACTCGTAAAAATCAAAATACAAAAATATAAGTTGCATTAGGCATCGCATCCATACATTGCATATTTACTGGTCATACATGTCCCAAACACCATAGACTGTAATTGCTCGGCAATTCCATCATTTTCCACATTCCATCCATTTTATACACACATACATCCAGAATAACACCATCCCCATTTTTAGCATAGTCAGTTGTCTCCTAATGTATGTCGGGTTTTTGTCATTCAGCTGTCTTTAAATTTCTAGCCAAAAACTATACAAAGTTAAATGGATTTTACAAGGGAAATTTTTACTTGGATTACGCCTCGTTATGTAACATCCCTACACAAGTTAAAACAAATAAAATAATTCCCAAGTTGTGTGAACGGAAGATGAAAACTACAAAGCAATCTAGGATACCATAGGCGAAAGGTTAGCCTGTTCATCCCCCTGTGCAAATGGTTCAAGAGTGCTGAGAATTGACAAAAGGACAAGCTTTTCCCCATCAATTCCCCCTAATAAATAGTGGTTTTCACCACTAGCAAAAATCCCAATCATCGTTGGTCCTCGAAGTTGTAAGGATTCATACTACATGCCCCTGACAAGGATGGGTAGTCATCCCCAAGGCCTAAAAGGATCACTGCCATTCAAAAGAAAAATACCAACAAGCCATCATCACAAACATATCCAATCACCTTTATCTCCAAAGTTAGGGTTTTACACCCCCCCCCGGGGGGGGGTCCCCCCCCCCATCCCCTCCCCTACTCTACCCCCTTTGGTTCCCAAAGTCGTAAGGATTCGTACTACACGTCCCCGAACAGGGATGGGTAGTCATCCCCAAGACCAAAAGGATCAAGGCCATTCAAGAAGCCCAAAACCTATGAGCTCAACTTACAACCTAAAATGCATAAAAAATAACAGTGGTTATTACCACTATTACTCAAAAGAAAAACAAAAGAGAAAAATCAAAGTGATTTTCATCACTATGTATACGAGCAAGTATCCTAACACGTTGAGCAAATAAAATATGCCTGAGCTTGAATACTTGGAATTCTCAGCATTCGAAAACCATCTAGGTGATCCTCATTACGGGTTTGGTGGACAACCTACCTGGCAATGGTGATATCCTAAATGCATGACGATATGTCTATCACATTAGCTTTGCATGTGAGTAGACCAATGTTTGCATGTGGATGAGCTAGCTTATGGTACCTTAGATTGTCCCATGGATTAATATTACTAAATACAACAACGGAGTTAGTGGAGCTAATTAGGTGATCCTCAGTACAGGTTTGGTTGATGACCTATTTGGCACTGGCGATATCTTGACAAATACCACATAAACAAACTCAATTGCACACACAGGGATGTGAAATAACTTGGTCAAACTCAAGTCTGATTTATACCTTGTTCAAAAGTCTTGTAAGATAAATGTAAAGTCTTGGCTAGTTAGTTAAAACATCTGAATCTCAGAAAACCTTAACTACATTTTAAAACAACTGGTACATTTTATTACTTACATCACCATTCAATAATACAAAAAATACAAAAACAATATTATCACATGCAACATCATTCCACAAAGCAATCACATCATACAGAAAGCCAGTAACTCCTGTACAGTCTATGGTGCCATCGACAAGTTACCAACAAATTATTTCATTCATTCCATATGCATACATCATATCATTAGAAACATCGCATTCATGATAACACATGCATTCATCATCATAAATAAATGTGCATAAACAAAAAAAATAAATCATGACAAGTGTATAATAAAAAAGAATGTCATCTGTATATATATACCATCAAAAATGCCTATAGGCTACAATAAATCGGTCCTCTGACCTTGCAATAACGCAAAAGCTCAAAACCCCCAAGCCTAGGGCATCGACCACCATGATCATGTAGGATCGGTGCGATGGGAACTATGGGACCCCGTGGTGTGGGTCCTATGGGACCCCTCAAGGTGGCTACTGCTAGCCCCTGCATCATGCCTACTAGAGCCCCCATCATCCAGCCGCCTACGTCGAGAGGATGCTAACTGCTCCGTATCACTCCCTCTCGAGCGGTGCGATGATCCACCTCTACTAACCGTAGGGATCCACCCATCGAGGTGGCTAATCTCCACCTCCAACTCTAATCAATGTCGCACCAAGTCCATCTCCCACTAGTGATACATAGCCAAATTCTTGTTGCACTATGCCAGCTACGTCCATAGGAGATCCCTCTCCCACATAGCATCGGTATCCCCATCCCATCGATGGTACGTAGCCAATGTGTTCTCCCACTCTACCAGCTATGTTCATAGGAGATCCCTCTCTCGTAGCGCATCCCCAAGCTCCTCATCCCACCTCTGGAGTAGCCCCTCCAATCGTGCATTCTCAGCATGCAACCCTACCTCAATATCCCTCGAGATTGCCTGAGGCATCGACATCTCTGAAAAGGTAGGCTACTCCGGCTCCCACTGCTTCGGGATGTCCTGCATCTCCGGATGATCCAGCACCCCAAAATCCTCACCCATGTCATCCACCTCCACCATGTCCACGTCCTCTAGTGGAGCCCCCCAACCCTCTCCTGGTGCCTCTGCACCCTCCCCACTTGCCGCTGCTACCTCTACGCCTCCTAGTGGCCCCTCTCCCTGCCACTACCGTAGTGTCCACCACTACTCATACTCAGCCATCACCCCAACATTGTCCATGTCAGGGGCATCAATAACTGTATCTGCCTCCTCCCCTAGTGGCTTGATGATCGGCTAGGCCAAGGTCCTCTCGTCCCCTCGACGTCGATAGATCAAGGGCTCACCAGGCAACCCATGGTGCACCCCAAACTATCGTGTCACTCAGACGTACGAGAAGTACTCCTGCTCAGTCCCGTGTCACCCAATCAGCCACCTCCCCCTACGTACATTATGAAGCCACTCCCTCGCCTCAAGCCAAGCGAGACAATCCTGATATGGCTACCATACCACATCTCTAGGAGTAAGCCGAGCGAAGGCATTGACATAGTGCCCTATGACACCTGCCCACCACCGAATCTGTCCTTGCTCCTCAAACCTCCGCCATAGTGCCTCGTACCCGATCTCTCTGTCTACCATCTCCGCCCGAGTCATCCATGGCAACCCCATCGGCCTCTCCATAGCTATGTGCTGCCAAGCCCAACACTACAATAGATAACTGCATCCAATACCCTTCTGCCTCTAGCAGTGAACCTCATATAGCTCATCATAGAGCTATGCCAATAGAGTCTATCCCCATCTCATAATAATAGGTGCCTCCATGGGACACTCGACTAGTCTGAAGACCACCTCCAATAGGTTCCAAGGGAACCATGCACCTGATGAGTTGGGTAGTAGCATGTTAGAAATGAGGCCCATCAGTATTGTGTGCCTCACTCCCAACATGCCCCTCTCTAGCCACCATCGTACCAAAATCCTACCAATCTGGCAGTCACCCTCTACCCTCTCCACTGGGCTGTCCACACCCAACTCCTCCCCATGCCTGAAGCATCATGTCAGTACAGCTATCCGTTGATCACATAGTGTTGTCCTGATCGGTAGCCCGTCTATCGAGATCCATAGAATCTAATAGACGTCCTCCAAGGTCATCGTCATCTCCCTTGTTGGGAGATGGAAGGTATTGGTCCGAGGATCCCACAAGTTGATTAGGGCCATCATATAGGCCCGATCCCCGACCACAGGCTCTAGCCGAGTCACCTGCTTGAGCCCAAGGGCATCAAGCCACTCCCAGTCAGCCAATGTCAGTGCCTCCCGTGCTTCAGAGAAAACCGTAGGCACACGATATCGACTCTTCACAACTTGCAAAAGAAAACCAAACAAAAACATTAAAAACATGATAAACTGTACAGTAATAACATGACTATACAACAATGCATAAAATAATGTACAACTAAAAACAGACAAATAACGATAAACAAAATTCAAAAAAAAAATTCATATATAGTATATATATAGTTTATAACTCTAGTTCGAACTAATAAATTAACAAAAAGACAAAAATTCACAAAACCATTTGTCAGTCCTAGGGTTTTTAACTCTAGTTCAAACTAATAAATTAACAAAAAAAAATTCACAAAACAATTTGTTAGTCCTAGGGTTTTTAACTCTAGTTCAAACTGATAAATTAACAAAAACAAAAACAATCAAAAATAATTTGTCAGTTCCTAGGGTTTTTAACTCTAAGTCTCAACTGATAAATTAAAAACAAAAAAATAGTCAAAACAATTTGTCAATTCCTAGGGTTTTTAACTCTAAGTCTCAAACTAATAAATTAACAAAAACAAAAAAATTCACAAAACCATTTGTCAGTCCTAGGGTTTTTAACTCTAGTTCAAACTGATAAATTAACAAAAAAAAAAAAATTCACAAAACAATTTGTCAGTCCTAGGGTTTTTAACTCTAGTTCAAACTGATAAATTAACAAAAACAAAAATATTCAAAAAATAGTTTGTCAGTCCTAGGGTTTTTAACTCTACGTTTAAACTGACAAATAAAAACAAAATTCACAAAACAATTTGTCAGTCCTAGGGTTTTTAACTCTAGTTCAAACTGATAAATTAACAAAAACAAAAACATTCAAAAAATAGTTTGTTAGTTCCTAGGGTTTTTAACTCTACGTCTAAACTGATAAATTAAAAACAAAAAAAATTCAAAAAACAATTTGTCAGTCCTAGGGTTTTTAACTCTAAGTCTCAACTGATAAATTAAAAACAAAAAAATTCACAAAACAATTTGTCAGTCCTAGGGTTTTTAACTCTAGTTCAAACTGATAAATTAACAAAAACAAAAACATTCAACAAACAATTTGTTAGTTCCTAGGGTTTTTAACTCTAAATATCAACTGATAAATTACAAACAAAAAAACATTCAAAAAATAGTCTGTCAGTACTAGGGTTTTTAACTCTAAGTCTCAACTGATAAATTAAAAAAAAAACAAAACAAAACAAACAAACAAAAACAATTTTTTCAGTTAACCTAGGGTTTCCCTTAGTCTACACTGAAAAATAACTACAAAAAAAACAAAAACAAAATTTTCAGTTAACCTAGGGTTTCCCTTAGTCTACACTGACAAATAACTACAAAAATACAAAAACATTTTTCAGTTAACCTAGGGTTAAGCTAAGTTTTTAAGCTAAGTTTTCAACTAAGTTTTTAAGCTAAGTTTTGATCTTTGTTAAACTAGGGTTTCTTTTAGTTTACAATAAATGTGAAATAAACATGGTTTCCACTAGGGTTTCACTCTAAGTTCTATTGAATCCATACAAAACACACAAAAATTCACCCATAACAACACACATTTAACTAGGGTTTTCATTTTTAATTTGAAAAACAACCTACAAAAGCAAACAAACAAATTGTGGTTAACACTGTAATAACAAACAATAAAGAGGAAGTGCACTCATCGGTCTCGCTTCGACTCCGCCACTTGATGACCCAGTCCGTGAACTCATGGTGTTCAAAATCTTGATAGCGCTTCACTTCGCAGACTCGACCTCCTCCTCCTCACAGCTCTCAAACGCCAAGAAAAACAAATGCAAATGAGCCCAAAACCTAGTTTTGGCCCTTAAATAGGCTTTTTTAGCCTGTAATCGTTCCACCCTAGGACGAGCGCTCTAGTTAGCACTCGTCCCACCCTAGGATGATTACTAAACTGGTATTCGTCCCACCCAAGGATGATTACAGAGCAAAAATTTCAAAAACAGCAAAAAAATGCACCAAAATGCACAAAAAATAGCAATAAAATTGTCCAATAAGAGTGCTTTTGCACTTGACATTATGGGCATGCAAAATAGACATCGAGGTCACAAATACTCACTATCATATTCCCTAAGAAGGCTACCATCATCTGGACCGCTCCACGGGAGGACGGATTACCAAGAATTTCATCCCCAAATGGCGTCACCAAAAGGGTCCAAACCCACCCAAAAATAGCAATAACATTGTCGAACAAGGCGCCTTTGCGCCTCTACTTCTTGGCATACAAAACTAATGTCGGGGTCACAAATTGTCACTATCCTACTCCCCAAGAAGGCTACCATAGCCAGACCGCTCCACGGGAAGATGAATTTTCACCAATTTCATCCCCAAATGACGTCACACAAGGGGTTACACTCCACACAAAAAGAGCAATAAAACTTGTCGAATCAGAGTGCTCTTGCACTTGACATTCTTGGCATTAAAAAACTGATGCTGGGGTCATAAATGGTCACTCTCCTAATCCCTAAGAAGGCTATCATAGCCGGACCGCTCCATGGGAAGATGGATTTTTGACATGTTAAACCCCATATAGCATCCCAAAAAGGGTTCCAACCCACCAAAAATAGGTTCAAATGTTGGGAAACTGCACACACATTCATAGCTAAACCACTGAAGGCACCCTTACACAAGTCATCTTGGGTCAAGCGACTCGTCGCTTTTCTCATGTAGGTCATTCCCTCATCGATTCATCGCTTGAGGGGGTAGTCATACTTAGTCACCAATCAACAAATACACACCCAATCAAGGAAATGGCACGCATTCAAAGAATCATTGACAAAGACAATCATGCTCCTGCTTGGGGTAGCAAACAAGCAACAATCACAAGTTGATCAAACAACTTGGCATTCGTGAATCATGAAATCAAGGTTCCCATAGACAAAAGGTTGCACCCTTTGCCTATTCATGACTGATCAATGTCCAAGCTCAAGTAACACCTCACCAAAAAAATGTTAACACTTGAATTAAGTTCCTTCACTCGTTAGAAGCAAGGATTCAAGAATGCATGCCCTTTCCATACTTGGGGCATCAAAAGTTGGTTAGGTTATTGAGAAACCCTAATCATTAGTGCTTTGGTTATCTATTTTTTCTCATCATTGCACCACGCACAACGCATCCCAAAAAGGGGGCATCTATAGACACCAAAACAACACCAATCTGATTATGTGACTGCAAACATTGATCGCATTGACACACACAGCCCCCAGGGCAGCCCCCAGAGGTTAAACAGTGGTCCTAACCACTCACACAATAGTTTGGAAGGTCAGAGATCAATTTGGCACCTTTTTGGCACTTTGCTCCCTACTCGTCCCACCCTGGGACGATTACAAACTGGTATTCGTCTCACCCAGGGACGATTAGCAGCATTCGCTCTAGGGTGGGGCGAATAGCAGGTTTGACTAGAAAAAAGTCAAACCTCGATAGGTCCACCACTTAATTGCAACTTCAGGACATGCAATTGCAAGGAACGACTTCAAATCAGAGAGAGAGAGACTTCAGTCATGCATGCCTTGATTTTTGGAGGCCTCATGCAAGGAGACTCTAAATCAAGAAATAATATTTTCTCTCAAAATAGGACAAGCAACTCAAGTGGCGCCCTCGCATGCGCATTCAAAGAGAGAGACCCTAGGTCTATAAATTGGTGAGTCTTCTCACCCCAAGAGGAGAATAGAGAGGAGCTTTTGGAGCAACGAAGTGCTTCCAAATTATATCCTCACCCATCGTTTGTGCTTTTACATCCTTGATCTCTCTCTTGGAAGGGAGGTTATTGGGTGATTATTGGAAGCGCAATCCGGACCCAAACCCAAACATTTGGCCACAATATCCTATCAAATTTGCTAACACAACTCCATAAGAGGTTTTGGACCCATCCCAAGTGGATTGGTGCTGAAATAGAGTCCCAAACGATGGGCGTCCTGCCCCCGGGTGCCCCCCGCACTATCGTAGTTCTAATCGCCCCACCCCGAAGTGATTAGAAATATGTGGTAGATTTCCTTGATTTTTATTTTGCATCTGATTCTAGGTTGTTTACATATGTTGTCATTTAAATTTCATGGGATTCTGACAAGTTTTGATCATGCATTTGTTATTTCCTACTTTCACTAACCCGCAGATAGCATCATCAAATTTTGGGTGATAGAGGCCGAATTGGAAAAATCTGACCATCTGGGTCATCCCAAAATACCCCATTTTACCTAACCCCAACTTTGCAGGTGATTTGGAGGCCTCAGGACCAGACATTTGAGAGGTGGCTTTCAGACAGGTTATGACAGTCCTAATCGTCCCACCTCGGAGTGATTAGAAATCTATGGCAAATTTTTTGATTGTTCCATTTGTAGTGCCTTCCTGGTAATTTTTTTATGCCCTTGTCAAGTTTTTAGCTCATTTGGATCTATTTTAGTTATCATTTTATTTATATTTTGCATGCACTAATTGAAGGCGTGGGGATTGCATGTTTCATTTTATCTATAGGTGCTACTGATTGTTTCCTATTTCCTTGAATGTAGGGTCTCAACATTAGAGGAGCAGAAAGGAGTCAAGACTCATCAATGCAAGCGATGGTGATGTTTGGTCCGCCCACTTTACATGTG
Organism: Wollemia nobilis; assembly: GCA_028583015.1. Taxonomy (NCBI): domain Eukaryota; kingdom Viridiplantae; phylum Streptophyta; class Pinopsida; order Araucariales; family Araucariaceae; genus Wollemia; species Wollemia nobilis. The sequence continues at coordinate 37,653 of JAQPPZ010006997.1, forward strand.
GGCACGCGGAAGAAGGAATAGCATCCATTGATGTGACAAGAACACATTTAACGCTCCTAGCCCCTAAAAATGGAGGAGGCGAATTGTAACCAAGTTCTGAAGCATATTAATAAAAAGGGTTGTCTTCCATATTGGCTTTCTATTTGGTTTCGATTTGTTTATGCCTCTTTCCTTTCATGCACTTTCAATTCATAGGATTTAGCGTTATCTTTTGTTTCGTTTACATCGCATCTTGGCTTTTCCTTTTTGTTTTTCGTATCCTCGTTCTTTTAGTATGGTGATGAAAATGATGGTAAGCCCAAAGGTGATGTTGTGAATTATGCCTTAATGTCTCTTGTTGATTTATAACCATGTTGTTATGAAAAAGCATGTGCTAATGATGTATGGATGAAGTCAATAAAACAAGAAATGAACTCCATCAAGAAGAATGATACTTGGGAGCTAGTTGAGATTCCAAAAGGCAAGAAAGTTGTGGGCTTTAAATGGATCTACAAAACAAAGTATGATTCTGATGGAAGTGTGGAGAGACACAAAGCAAGACTTATGGCCAAGGGGTTCACACAAAGGTATGACATTGATTATGAGGAGACTTTTGCTCCAGTTGCAAGACAAGAAACAGTGAGGATCATTATTTCTATTGCTGCTCATAAAAGCTGGAATTTACATCACTTGGATGTAAAAAGTGCCTTTTTGAATGGATTATTGGATGAGGAGGTTTATGTGCAACAACCTCAAGGATTTGTAGTTCAAGGTAAGGAGAATATTGTGTATAGGTTGAATAAGGCCTTGTATGGTCTTAAGCAAGCTCCAAGAGTTAGCCAACCTTATACTATGAGAAACAAGGTAATGACATTCTCCTTGTTTTTTTATATGTAGATGACTTGATTTACTTAGGTAGTAATCCTAAGTTGAATTATTACTTCAAGAATGACATGATGCATGAATTTGAGATGAAATATCTGGGCTTGATTCACTATTTTATTGGTATGGAGGTGTATCAAAGTGATAGTGAAATTTTCATTTGTCAAAATAAATTATGCCAATGATATGTTCAAAAAAATTGGGATGAAAAATTGTAAACTTGTTGCAACACCAATAGCTCATGGTGAGTTGTTGAGTAAGGATGATGGAACTGAAAAAGTTGATGTGACCACATATAGAAGTATGGTTGGGATTTTGATGTTTCTCACCAACACTAGACCAGATATTGCATGTGATGTATCACTTGCATCAATGCTTATGAGTGACCCTTCTAAATTACACATGAAAGTTGCAAAAAGAATACTAAGATATGTAAAAGGTACAATGGATTTTGGCATCCATTACTGTAAAAATGAAGATGTAAAATTGTTTAGTTTTAGTGATTTAGATTGGGGGAGTAATATAGATGACATGAAGTCTACATAAGGTAATTATTTCAGCCTTGGGTCTAGTTTAATCACTTGGATCTCAAAGAAATAAACTACAATTGCTCTCTTTTCCACTGAAGTAGAATACATTGCAATCACAAGTGCTAGTGCTCAAGCATTGTGGTTGAGAAAAGTCCTTGAATAAATTGGAGAACAACAATATGGTCCTACTACATTGTATTGTGATAACATGAGTGCTATTCAGGTAGCATATAATCCAATTCATCACAGTAGGTCAAAGCATTTTGATATGAAGTATCACTTCATCTGAGACATGGTCGAGAAGAAGGTGATTGAATTGTATCATTGCAGCACTGAAGACAACATTGAAATTTTTTTCACCAAGGGAGTTGTTAAAGATCAATTTTTGAAGCTGAGGAACTTCCTTATCAGTCCCCTCAATTTCAAGGGGGAGTATGTTGGAGTTTACTTGATTTCTATTATTAGTGTGTTTTTCTATATTCATGGGGTAATATTCTTCAGTTGTAATAGGTAATATTTAGGTGGTTTGGTGTGATGTTGAGAACATTTTATTCTCATATATTTGTTTTCTTTACCCACTTGGAAGATTCATTCTATATTTTACTAACTTGGGATATTCTTTAGTTACATTCCCAAGATATATATTGTAGTGAATTATTATAAGCTTTTTAAAGGCACATTTAGAGGTATGTAATATTTGGAGGTGCACCATTTTATTATAGATATCTCCAAATATTTCCTTTTACTAGAAGTAATTGTTTCTCACCTAGGTAACTCAAGGGTAAATTATTAATATAAATAGGAGTCATGCACTTCATTCTAAATATGTTTTTACCATGAGAATTTACAACTACACTTTGTGAAACCCACATTATGGTTTGAACTCATGAGATTATTGACCATTTGGCAAGTCCTTAGCCATTCTATTAGTGGCATCACTAAAATATGTTAAAATATGCTTATAAATAAGCTCATTGCTCTTATTTATAGTAGGGATTGCATGGTTATATATCTAGATAAAATCATTATGCTTAGAAAGATATGGAGAAGAACACATCTAACATATGCACCAAGTATTGGATACCTTGCACTAGTACAAGCTTCAAGATAGTATGTGCAAGTGTACTTTTATCATCATGAATATCCCTTACTTGGTTGACCTAATCAACCAACAAGAAGTTTTCATTAACCAAGAAGATATTTGTGTCATTCAATAATCGATGACACCCAAGATCTTAATGGATATAAGGAGGTTTCTTGGTCTTGTCATATTATAGTATAGGTGCATCTTGTGGTTCTCTCACATTGCTATCCATTAAAATAGCTCATGTATGGAAAGCTAAGATTTTAGTGGACTTTATGGCAACAAAAAATGTTTGATGAGATGGAATGATATATTTATCCTATGTCAGTGCTAGTTATAATACATCACATAGTAATTTATGCCAGATATCAATGCTTCCCACTATACACTAGATGTCATTCTAATTCAAAATGGATATTGATGGATTACCATTCTAATACACTCGTTAACATAGCTTATTGTTGCTTGAAATATGAGGAGTTGTATGCCATTGTTTAATTTTTAAGATAGTGAAATCACTACATATTGGATAAGGAAACTATAACACATTTAGATCATAGGCCTTTGCAATATCTTTAGCTATAGAATAATCTAGTTGGAAAACTAGGTATATGAAATAGATGGTGTATCTATAGAAATTTTACCTTATGATTAAACATCACAATGGAAATGAGAATCAGGTAATAGACCACCTATGCCAACCACCAATACAAATACTATTATTTATCCTAAATACTAGAGGATATGGTGCTAATAACCAACAAGTGTTATACCCCTCAAATATCGACTTCATCAACATCTATCATCAATCAATGGAATATGTATATTTAAAACCACAATTTTTAATATGGGTTGTATCATCTCAAAAACATCTATATACCAATTGGTGCACCTTACCAGTTATTAATTTGAGAAGCTCATTACACTATAGTAGCTGGAAATTTTATTATTAACAAGATATTTATGGTAATAGAATAGTAATTTAACTAGCTATACACACAAACACATCAAAAAGTAGATCTTTACATCAAAAACTAGATATCTACCCCACTTTAGATACCTTCATGCCTTATAAGTCCAATAAAATAGATTTTATGTCATGGTTATTAACCACCAAACATCAACATGATTGTGGCTTCATATTTATAAAAAATTCTAATATGACAACTATCATGACTCCATTAAGTAAAAGCATTGATGCTTTGGAGGTTACTCATCTCTTATTCCCAAATATCTTGATAAAATTTTTATTTATATGATCCACTACTTTAGATGAATACAACCAATACCATAGTAGCTTCTACTTCCACCTCTATAAGCTCCTAAATAGCAAACTATAACATTTCACAACCTTCCACCTATAGACTAATGCATAAACTTAGGGGGCCAATAGAATTTTGGTGCATATACTACAAATGTACAACCACAACTACCCATATATATGGGATGTGATTTTTCTACACATCCAACACTCTATAATAGGGTTATTTGCTCTTCCACAAGATATAGTTCATTTGAAGCATGTCAAGATTTTTAGCCTAACACCCCAGTGAATGTTGTGTTCTACATCTCAATAGATAGCATGACACCATCTCAAGTTAAGTAAATTGATAAGATAAAAAGTTACTATATCTTGATCTTGTAGTGACAATAATAGAAGTATAAAAAACACCATGATAGCATCAAACACTACATGCATTTAAGATTGAAAATAATATTTGGTTCCACCTAAATAAGGAACACTTATTCCCTCCATAATAGAAGATCAAACCACCATGTTATGGTCTTTATACCATCCAGTGCTAGATAGGATAGAACAATTTTACTCTTAACCTATCATCATGCTTAATGATGCATCTAATATTTCATGTTGAACTACTCAAGCCTTACCTATTACCTTTGCTAGAGCCTATGGTAGTACAAATCCTAGGTGATATAGACATGACATAATTGAAACCTATCGTAGCAGACGAAATGATTGAGGATAGTTGCATGAAGACTTACCAAAAAATATAGTACCTATTCAAGAATACAACACAAGGTCAACATCCTTCACAGGTAAAGTGGTACACACTCAACTAACTCAAATAATTTTTTTATAGTTGGTGGTTGACATAATGGGAATGATTACTCCTCAAGAGGATGAATAATCTGAGCAAAGTAAGGGTTACCTAGAGTTCCTCAAGGCATGACATGAAATCCATTTCAAATATTTAACCTTGGATTCTATCTGGACTCCTCACCATACTTATTTATACCAACTCTTTCATTGGTACCAAGAATACATGTGCCAATCTGCTTTGGCATCATGAATTTTATAGCACCAAGCCTTTGGAATCAATCTAGCTAGCACCCATCTAGACATAATAAAATTTATTTGCATCATTCAAGTATGATAAATGACTAATAACCATGTTATGCATTAATATTAAAAAGGTATTATAGTCATTTTAACCAGTACAGTCACTTACCCACTTCAAGAACTAGCACCTAGATTTTTGAGATGTAAGAATTATATTCTTGGTTGTTTTTTTGATATCATTAAGAATTAGAGATTGTACATTCTCTATATAAATGTAACTTAGGACTTCTTCTATTGACAACCATGAAATCAAGATCCTTTGACTTTGTTCTTGACTTATTTTACATTGTTAATTGTACTTAATGTCTAGACAATACAATCTCATGTATAGTACAAGTGTTTCTATTTTTTATTCTATTTCTACATTTGAAACATCTTGTTATAACATTCTCTTGTGCAAGTCTATTGAGGTGCATGCCATATACATATTACATCTGAAGCTTTTGCAATACCATCACTTTAGCCATATCCTATAAGACACCACTAGGTTATATAGGTTATCTGCTGAGGTCGTCCTCTACACAAATCATTCTTGACCTTGATATGTAAATTGATTAATAATTTCGATCGAAAATAACAATTAATATTTTATATTTAATTATATAAACTTCAAAATTATATAATTATATTATATTTTGATGTATTAAAATACGAAATTTTTATTATCATAATATTAAAATAAAACATTATTTATGTGATTGAAAACTAATATAATATTTATATATAAAGAGAAAGCACATTAGAGACCGCACCTAATCATAATTGATATCTTTCAATGTCAATAAAAATACGTTCAAGAAAATTATATTAATACAGAAAACACATCAACGTCAATAGAAACGTCAATAGACTAGTTAAAAATAATGTTAAAGAAAATTCTATTTAGCCATGAAGAAAACAAATCAAAGGCCAGAACAAACAAAAAAAAATACGGCTATCATAATTTCAAGGTCAAAGGTCAGTGGTCGATTGCATTACGCCCATCCGAAACAATCCAATTTAGATTTGACATCATATAAGAAACTCTTGCCTGCAAGATAATTTTTTCAAGCGATCTCGACGCCACTTACGTTGTCGCAAAGACAACAGCTTCTGCAATGAACTTGGACATTAACCTGTTGCTAGGTTTTTCATGACTTTTCTTTGCAGATCATTGACTCTCAAATTTCTAAATGTTTTCTCAACAGACGTATGCAAATGGACAAAGAAATATCAAAAGCTCCTTAACTTTGACCCATTCAATTTCAAAGTAACCAATCTAGTAATCAAAGTTTTTCACCTTTAAACTCTCCGAAACCTTTTTATCATTGCCGTCTGGGAATGAGGGTTTTATTGCTCGTTCGTGAGCTCTAGATTTTAATCTCCAAGCCAAAATGGAGAGCAAAGTGGTACCAAAATCGGTCGGCTATGTCCTTGCGTTCACAATTTTAATTCTGATAGTTTCACCAACAAACAGAGTACAACTCGTACATGCAGAAAAATCGAGACAATTTTTATTTGCTTCGAATCATGCCACTACCTCAGCAACAGCGGCAGGAGATAATTTGCTAAATCTCACCGTCGTACATGAAGCAGTAGCAAAAGGAGCCGGTACGTACATTTATTCAAATGACAATAATTTTCCAGATTTGAATGTAGAATTTATTGAGATATTCATCCAATAATTTTATAATATTTCATCCAAATATTTATTATAATTTATTTAAATATTTTTAATATATTTTTTTATTATTAGTTGGTTATACAAATTTAAATATACTTCTAAGTTATATGATAGTTATATATTGTTTGATGAAATTTAGTCAATAAAAAATCTATATTATTAATCTTTGTCCTTTTGGTAAATATTAATGTTTATATATTTAAATAATAATATTCACTGATGAGATTAGATTTTGGTTTATGGTATGAAATTTTTCATCTTTAATTTATTGCAATTGGTTTCTCAAATGTTGAATTATAGACTTTATTATTTAATTTAATATATTGTATAATTAAATTGAGCATAATAATATAAATTGTAGTTTAACTATTTATAAATATTTTTCTTAAGAAGTTAATGAAATCATTAAATTTATTATGATATATTTTATATAGAAAAAATAAATGGTCTTTGTTGCATCAACTTTTGACATTAGTGCATGACTAACTTGTCCTACCTTGATCATTCAACATTAGAATGGGTTGCCTTATTATGGTCTTAGTCCATGTGCCAACAATATGATCCCTTCCATTGGAACTAAACTATCTAGATTGATTTTCTCAATGTTTAATTGCTTTGTTACTATAAAAGTGTTCAATAGAGATGGCTTATTGGGCTTGAGAAATTTAATACTTAAAATTTTATACAAAGCATAATAATATGGAAGATTCAATTCAAAAAAATTCTCTCCCAACTTTTTGGTGATGGTGTATGGTCCACAACAAAGAGTTCAAATATTGTTATGTAGAATTGTAATTCTCTCTTTCTCAAAACATAACCTTACCTTATCTTCAATCGTGGATTGATGTGGGACCCAATGTTGATCTTGGTACTGCTTGTAATTTTGATTAATCTATCCCACAAATCATGCTTTCTTTTGTGCTTATTTTTTTTCTATAAGGTGAGCACTCTATGGGTTTTATAGGGAGAATTACATCAGTGGGTGCCAAAGATTGGAATCTAAAATAAACATGAAATGGGTTATGTTTAGTAGATTTGTATAAAGCTTGACTATATCCATGATGAATTTAGGGGTTGATCTCATCCCATTTTCATGGATTCATGGAATTGTATTGATAGGGATTAATTAATGTTAAGTGGCCAATATTTTGAAGAAGGAATCAAGGAAGCAATTGACATAGCAGGATCTAAAGGTCATAACAGATTCAAAGACTTTAGAAAATTTAATAATGAATCTTGGGTATAAACTGGGATCCATGGAAGATAAATGCATCACATGGTTAGATGATAATCAACAATGAGTTGATAAAATGCTTTCTTGCTATGTTCATTATTTCTCTCTCCTATTTTGTACAAGCATTGGAGTCCAATGATTCTATGGTAGGGAGGAATGATAAGAATTCATAGTTCCTAGGATCACCACTTTTGATTATAATGTTTTGTAATAATATTTATTATAAGGTGATCACCATTATAATGTGCACATTTTTTCAAAAAATTCTTTCTTGTGCATTTAATGCTTTGCTTATTAGAAGATCTCCTTTGAGGCTAATGGGCTATAAATATCCCCCTTCCATATGGCAAAACACATATTTCATCTTTTATTTTGTAATTCCTTGTGTCTTCCATTGTATCCTCGTTAGTTTGGTATCAAAGTAGTAGATCCTTCCCTATGAGGGGGAATTTCCATCACCCCTCCTTCCTTCCTTAGGATTCTATTGCATTTACATTGGAAAGTTTCTTGTAATCATATTTTCAAGATCAATTATTTTCTTCCTAATATTCATAATATTCTCATCAGTTTTGGGTTTTTGTTATAATGTCAAACACTATTTTGCATGGAGGTAAATATTTTTACTCATTTATGATCTATCTTCTTGTCCACTCTAGCACTCTATTTTATCTTTGACTGCCAATATGTCAAACTCAATGATACACTAGTCGATCCATCTATTGTCATTTGTACACAAGACCCCCCAATGATCCATGCACTCTACATTTTTTATATCTTAATATGGCCTAATATTATGATCTACTCCATCCAAGGCCCTCTTGGGCATCATGCCTGTATAAAATTCTACATACATCATTGCTCATTTCTATCATGTCTAATGTGGCCTCTCTAAACCCTACAACTCCACTATATCAACTCATGGTCGCTTCTGATATCTATTAAAATTTTACTTCTTGATCCCTTACCTCATGTCACATGATTACCAGCCTAGCACCCTACAACATGATATATTTTTCTCTAATGGATGACTCAAATCCATTTTTAATTTTTAACATTGTTTGTTTTTGCAACCCTCTAACCTCAACATCGTAATAGCTCTTTAAAGCATTTATTATGACACACCTTTTTTAGTACTTTGAGACCACCAAAATTTGTTTCTCTCCTCCATGCCCTCTAGGTTTTATTTGAAAACTATTCCACTCAACAAGCTATGATACCATCACGTTTATGTCCATTGGTTTTTGTCATCCTCTTACATTGAAGGAGCCAACAACAATTTACTGTGATATGCAGTTTCATAGCGACCTCTGCCATTGTGGTTAATATTTAATTCTAGTCATTCATAAACATCGATATACTCTAGATGATCTATGATGCACTTCGAAGTCACATAATTATCATGAATACTCAATATCTATTGTATGTAAAGACATATGCTTCAGATATATATCTTCCTACACCCTTCATGGACATTGACTCTCATGAGAGATAAGAATACCAATGATTCCTTCCATTAAAGAATCCTTTAAAATATGGGCCATGTTACTGGCCACATGCTCAAAAACACTAGTTGTTTTCATGATCTATGTCTCCTATCTATTGACATCGATTATACAACATCTTTCTATGAATTTTCCAAATAGAGCCACATGATATCTCTATCCTATCTTCGTTTGTCCATGATTTTTGTCTATACTCCTTTGATATTGAAATTCTCTTTGGTATTATATCCCACCCCAATAAGAATTTCCCATTGATCTGAAAGCACAAGGATATGGAATCAAAAAGGAAAGTGAATATGCAATGCAAACAGAACCAGACTTAGCGCTAAATCCTAGAAACTTGAAAGCGCATGAAAAGAGGGACAAGCATGCGCAAATCAAAATGAAAAAAATGTGAATAAAAAAAGACATCCCTTTTTAGTGATATGTTTCAAAATTTGTTACAATGCACATCCTCCCCTTCCAAGGTCTAGGAGCATTTAAGCATGCGTTCTTGTTACATCCATGGGTGCCTTTCCTTCTTTCTTGTGCCCACATGTAAAATGGGTGGACCAAACGTCACCGCCACTTGCGTTGATGAGTCTTGAATCATCGCTGCTCCTTCGATTTCCAAACCCTGCATTCAAAGGAACAAGAAACGATCAGTAGCACATGCGGATAAAACAAAGCATGCAATCCCCAAGCCTACGATAAGTGAATGAGAAAATGAATTAAACTATGACTAAAACAGGTCCAAATGCTCTAAAAATTTGATAGGGTCATCAAGACACCACCAGGAAGGCCCTACAAAAATAACAGTTGGGAAATTCCTCACCGATTTGAATTCGCTCTGGGGTGGGACGAATTCACCTACAACAAAACTCCGAAAAGGTACTATCCCAATGTCCTGCCTCAAAAGCTCCAAAAGACCTACAAAATTGGGGTTAGCTAATTGGGGGAATTTTGGGAAGACCCAGATGGTCATATTTTCCTGATTTGGCCTCCATCAATGGGAATTTAATGATGCTACCTATAGATTAGTGAAAGCGAGCAAGGATAGAAATATGATCAAAATTGTTCAAAATGAGATGAAATTTAAAATACAACCTATCTAAGCATCATAGAATTGAATGCAAAAGTTAAATAAAGCAAGTCTACCATGTATTTCCCATCGCTTTGAAAGGGGACGATTAGGATTGTGGAAGTGTGGGAGGAGGCGCCCATGGGGCAGGCCGCCTGTCGTTTGAGGTCTAATTTCGGCACCAATCCACTTGGGATGGGTCCAAAACCTATTTTGTGGTATTGTCGACAAATTTGGTGGGATATTGTGGCCAAATATCAGGTTTTGGGATCGATATTCGTCCTCCCAATAGTCACCCAATGACCTCCCCTCTAAAGGAGATCAAGGATGTGAAAGGTGCAAATCCAAAAGGTGTGAGGTATGTAAATAAAATGATAGAACTTCATTGCTCTAAAATGCTCCTTCTTTGTATATTTTGGGGTGAGAAAACTCACCAATTTATAGACCTAGAGGTCTCTTGAAATGGGCATGCAGAGGTGCCACTTGGCAATCATGCCTTCACAGGGGGAAGGAGATTCCTCCCTGAATTGGGACTTCATGACTGACCTTGCAAATGCCTCTAACGCTTGAAAACACTCACCCATACTCCCATGTGATGAAGGAAGCGTTGAGTGGTGGATTTGAGCTACCATTTGTCAAGATTTGACTTTTTGCTTGTCAAACCTACAATTCGCACCACCCTGGAGCGAATCCAGAATTCATCCTTGGGTGGGACAAATCCTAGTTTGAATTCATCCCAGGGTGGAACAGATACTGAGTAGAGTGCCTGAAGGTTCCAAATTTATCTTTGACCTTCCAAAACTATTGTGAGAGTGGTTAGGACCACTGTTTAACCTCTGTGGGCTACCCTTGGGGCTGTGTGTGTCAAAGCAATCAGTGTTTGCAGTCACATAATCAAATTGGTGCTATTTTGGTGTCTACATGATCAAATCTATTTTTGCCATGTCAACAACCATTTGATAACTCCATTCATATTGCAGCATCCTCTCTATCATGAACAATTCTTATCCATTATATTTTCCTTCCTAATTCATGATATCATCTCATCTCTTCCTCTATTTCTGCCTATGACTCCTTTTCCTTAGATCCTCATGAAGTAGCATGTGGTGGTCCCTCCATACCCCTTTTATAGGTTGTATTTCCAATGATGATAAAACATGATAAATTTTATTCAAAATATTACAAAATCCTTGAATTATGAGTGCTACTTGGTACAACCCTAATGCAAATTGTATGAGTGTGACTAGTCCCCAAAGTTCTCATCAACCACAATATCATTCTTATCGAATCTATAATTTTATCCATGTTTATCTCTCTACCATGATATCCATATCCATAATTTTTCTCAAAGAATCCATGAGTGTCTTTGATGCAACACCCATTCTCACCATTCTAAACTAACTTTTATATGTTCAAATCTTGGCTAAGTCGATTAATTTTTTTTAATTCCATATGGATTCTAATTCTTCCACAATTTGTAACCCTATATTGGCACCTATATTCTTATGTGACACTAGGTTCCTAGCCTTGTTCATACTATATAAAGATATTTCATATTTTCTTTTTCCATTACCTCTCATGTGATACGGGTGGGACATAACATACCTTTATAAGACATCTTTTTGTCCATATAATTAAATGTCAAACATGGTGATATATCTTATTATTTTAAATTCAAGTGCATCTTGGGCATAATACTCCATGGAATTTACCCTTATTGTAAAGGGCCTACACATACCCTCTTATCCTTTTACTTCTCACAACAATATATATTTTTTGTAAATTAAGACCCCCAATATGCTTCAAGCATAGCCTTATTTATAGTCATTGGAAAGATCATTTTAATTTGGATCTAGTAGAAGCCTTATTTTTAAATTTTATAATGGTTTATTTTGACTTCCAGTGCTCTAAATTTTTGGTTTCTCAAAACCTATATAGTTATTGTAACATGAAGTGCATTTTTGATTGTACCTAACACTCCAATCCACTTTTATCATTAGATATACTTTGGAAGTAGACTATCCTCTATACCATGGCCCTTGCATATAAGTATCCTCAATATAGAGTTGTTTTTGTTTCTTTCTTCACAAGACCAATACCCTTTTGTATGTGATCAACAAGCATCACATGGGTACTCCTAAACCTCAAAGTTGTCATAGCCCTCTCATAGCTCATCTCTCTTTATGGATTTTAACATTTCAACATTTTACCTTTTTCAGCTTGGTTCATGTCTTCACAAGCAAGATTCACTTCATTTCACTTGACAACATCTCATCAAACACATCATGCAACTTCTACATAAGCTATACTTCATTAGATCCTTTTACTTATTATATTCAAACTTTCTCCCTCTTATTTTGTACAATGATTGGAGTCTAATGCTTCTATGGTGGGGAGGAATGATATATATTAATTAATGTTAAGTGGCCAATATTTTGGTATAGTATTTGATATTTTATTCTAAAAAATATTCTCTTCATCTAGTGTCATCCAATATATTTGAGCTTCCACATGAGCATATCATCTAACATTTAATGTTCTACCTCTTAGTTCTCTATCATCTAGTACTAGACCATCCTGATCCTCTATGGATTGCTCCTATTTATATTTTTACTTATATTTCATCTAAGAAACCATGCTACCTATCAAGAGATTCTCCATAGAAAAGATCTCTCAATAAGCTAAAATGCTCTCAATGGACATCCAACATATTTGAGCTACCATACTAGTAGAAATGGTAGTAGAAGATATTATTCGCACTGAAGAAGATTCGTTTGAAGAAGCAACACCTAGATTCCAACCAAAGTCTATGGGTGAGAAGATCATCATCTTATCACTAGACTATGCTTCTCTTAAAGAAATTATTTTATCGATAAATGAGCTCCTATTGAAGATGATGTGGTAGAATTTGAAGATCTCATTGATGAATGTCTTTTTAATGAATATGAAGATCTTTTCAATGAATTTAAAAGTCTCAGTTCTATTGCTATTATGATGGTGGTTGCTGTACCAAATCCTCCATATCTTGATTGCCATTACAATTTTGAGATTTGATGACCCACATAATCATATCTATGGACTTAATGTTGGGTAGAAAAGTATTAAATATTCAAGAAATAACCCTCCAAATAGGTGTTTACATTAAAATTGTGGTCACATTTTAAAAAATATTATTACTAAGCATTATAATCAAAAGTGGTGACTAGGAACTATGAATCCTTATCACTCCTCCTACCTACATTTCCTTAATTAATGATAAAAAAATATAAAAATATAGTATTCAAAATAAGGAAATTTATTCTTTTGATGATCAAGCTGCATAGTCAAAGTATGACCATTGGTACATCAATTGTACACCTTACCTAATAGAAATAGATGGATCATATTGTAGTGAAATATGATGAATTATTCAAATCACTAAATGGGGTTCCACTTAATTACAAGGTTAAGAATTCTATTGATTTAGTTCTTGATTCACATTTTCTAAGTGTACCTATTTATCATAGATTAGTCCTCAAAATTGATGAAATCATAAGGAAAATCTAAAATTTGATATAAAATGGGTAAATTAGACCAAGTGCTTCACCATGTGGTAGTCCAATTGAATTAGATCCAAATAAATATGGAATGTGTAGACTTCATATTTAATATAAATATTTGAATAAAATAACTTGGAAGAACCACTCCCCACTTCCTTAGATAGATGACTTGCTAGGCCAACTCCATGGTACAAAAATCTTCGCCAAATTTGATCTAAAATTTAGCTATCACTAAATATCCATAGATGATCCTCCATAGGCATTACTTTATGTTGGCCTGGAAAACCTATTTTTCTTCTTTATGTTACCCTTAAAAATCTAAATTGCATTGATGATCCTCCATAAGAATTACTTTATTATGTTGGCCTAGAAATCCTAAATTTCCTTAGATATCCTTCATAAGATTTTATTTATTGTAATGCTCTTGAAATCCTAAATTTCAAGGAATGCACTCTATACTACTTTCATTTTTATTGTAAAGAGAAGATTTTATACTACTTTAGGAGAATAAATGTGATTTACCTATATTAAACATGACCTACTTCACCTTATTTCCTTTAAAATTCATCTCCCTATCTTCATTTACTTTAAATTTTTTCTTTCCCTGTTCCTTGACACCTTTAGCTCCTTCTATATGTGAACTTACATATTGTCATTTCTCATACCTCATATCATTTGTTCTTCTAATGGTTTATTTGAGTGAATTGTAATAGCTTGTGCCATATGATGATGTAGAGGGGTTTTTCTAGCCACTTTCTTAGGAGTGGAAAATCCTTCAATTTTTTTTAAATAAAGGGGTAAAAATTTATTGATAAAAAGTTTGGATTACAGAGTACAACTAAGCTTCCAACAAGGACTCAAATAAATAGCCAAAAAGGTTAAAACCACTAGACTAGAATGACACCCGATAAAGAAAACAATAATAAACCACATTAAGTTTGTACATCCTTATGGATCAACTCCCATAGACTTTGAGAGTCCCCAAATGGGAGACTCTCCCAATTATCTATACTCCAAGGATCCAGCAGCTCAGAAGCCCTTTTGGCCAGGTAATCATCAACCACATTCCATTCCCTTGGAATGTGTACAAAGGATATAAATCTAAACTCTTCAATATTTCTAAGAATATGAACGGCTACAGAGGCTAACTACAAATAAACTTCTTCCATCCTTTTATTTTTTAAAATATTATTCACAATTTGAGAGTCAGACTTATAGATAACCCTATTCCAGCCAAGAGAAAACCCCCTCTGTAAGGCCTCAATAATTGCAATAACTTCCATAAAATTGTTGGAGTGAACACCTTTATAAATGGAAAATAAAAAATTGACACCACTAGTAGAATCTCTCCCAACACCACCAATTCCAGCATGTCTAGGATTACCCCTAGATGATCCATTAGTATTAATTTTTAAAACTCCTCTAGAGGGTGGCCTCCACCTACCATCTCTCCTAACCTTCTTGCTAAGCTGAGGAACCCTACTAGGGCTAGAAGAGTTCACACCATACCCAAAGAGACCAAGGGCTTGCTATACCTTCTCCTACCTATAATCCAAAAGACGGTCCACATAACATTTTCTATGGATGGTTTCCTGAACCATATACATGATCCTTTACCAGATCTATTGAACAGCTAAATAATTACCCTAAAATATATGTCAATTTTTTTCGAGCCAAATTTTCCAGATGATGAAATAAGGGCCCAAATTCCAAGCCACCCAAATGAAGGGGGCCTTGGCCGGAGTTATGCCCAGACTACTCCAAAACTCCACCAGGGACAACACATAAAAACATGGATGGTTACAGGTGGTCCACCAATGGTGCCAAATATCTCTGGCAAAGGAGCACTGGAAAAATAAAAGAGAAGAGTCATCCTCATTCTTACTACAAAGGACACAAAAAATAGGGACCCTCAAATCTCCTCTTCCTCACATTATCCCAAGTGAGGCATTTATTATGAGATACCAACCAGAGAAAGAAGTTGCATTTTGGCCAGGCAAATTTGTTCCACACCTTTTTCCACCAAGTGATAGGAAGACTCCCATACTTTTGCTTATCAAGAACCTGATAACCATAGGCTATCGAGTAGGTTCCCTTAGGATCAGGGTTCCAAGATAGAATATATTTATCCCTCAATGAAGAACAAGGCCTCCCCATAAGAATAAGAGCAAGCACCTCTATGTCCTTGTCCAATCCCCCTTAGGTCCATTATTATAGATATTTCCACCTGTACATCTCCATATTTCCAAAAGATTGGATTTTTTTAAAATCCTCCACATAAGACCAGCCTTCTTCCAAGAAAAAAATGCTTAGGGAATGTAACCTAGGATATTGATTCAAGATAGGAGGGTGGCCATCCCAAGAATCCTCCTAAAAAAGAGCATTTGATCCCTGATTGCAAATCTAGAACAAACCCTGCTTGATTAAATTAGCTCCTCTTTTCAGAGTGTCCCAGATAATTGAACCTTTCCCAACCAAGCTGACTCTAGGGATTTTAGCCTAAGAAATACTTCTCAAGTATTTACAAGATAATATTTTAGCCCAAATCTGATCTTGAGAGGTACATCATCTCTAATAATGTTTTTCAGCCAAAGCCTACCCAAAAAGAGATGTTTGTCGTAACCCAAGGCCTCCCTCTTGCACCGACATACATATAGAATCCCACCTAACCAAACTCCATTTAGATTGATCAAGTTTTCCAAACCATAAAAATTGTCTTGAAAAAACATCCATGTTGTTGATGAAGTTAGAGGGAGCTATTTGTACAAAACATCTATAAATGGGTAAATCTTGAACAATAGATTTTAAAAGCAACACTCTACCTACAATGGATAGCCATCTAAAAGTCCAATGATTCACATTCTAAAATTATCAAGCATAGACTGCTTAGAAGATCTAGGTAGAGGGTGAGATGAAATTGGAATACCAAGATAAATGAAGGGGGTAGTCCCAAAATGGAATCTTAGAATGTGAGAAATATTGGCTTGAATAAGATCATCTTATATTTTTATGATTATTCAATATGATTCACAAATAGTTTAATTGAAAGATCATCTTATATTTTATTTTTCATCTGCATTTCGCATTGAGCCTATACGACGAGGGTGTGCCCACCTTGAGTGGCATTTGATTTATTTTATCCATTCACTACATTTTTCTTATTCGATATCTACGTTCATCATTCCATATTGGGACTAACTACTTCATCTTCATATTTCTTAGATAGCGCATCGACAGCTATATTTTCCTTCCATTTCTTGTATTCGATAACGAAATCATAGCCCAAAAGTTTGGTTAACCACTTATTTTGTTTCGGATAAGAAAACCTTTGCTCCAGAAAATGCTTGAATCTATTATGATATGTTTTTATAATGAAGCGGCTACTGATTAGGTAGTGTCTCCATTTTTCTACTGCATGAATAATAGCCAACATTTATTTTTCATATGTTGATCTTCCCAAAATTTTCTCGGAAAGCTGTTTACTTTCAAATGCTAATGGATGACCTTCTTGCATTAGTATAGCCCCAATTCCTGTTCCTGATGCATCACATTCGATAATAAATGGTTTGTGAAAATTGGGAGTTGCCAATACTGGAGTTGTACACATGGCTTTCTTAAGAGCTTCGAAGGCTTGAGAAGCCTCTGCGACCAACGAAAAGCATCCTTCTTTGTGAGTGCGGTGAGAGGTGCTGCAATATTACCATAGTTGTGCACAAACTTGCGATAGTAGCTCGTGAGACCCAAAAAACCATGAAGTTTCTTGATGGTTTTAGGTAAAGGCCAT
Organism: Wollemia nobilis; assembly: GCA_028583015.1. NCBI lineage: Eukaryota > Viridiplantae > Streptophyta > Pinopsida > Araucariales > Araucariaceae > Wollemia > Wollemia nobilis. Next base: position 55,272 of record JAQPPZ010006997.1, read on the forward strand.
TCTTGAATTGCCTTAATCTTATTGAGATCCACTTTGACGCCTTCGTGTGAAACTATATGACCAAGATACTCGACTTCTTGAACACCAAAGGAACATTTGGAACGTTTAACAAATAATTTTTCTTTGTGTAAAATGTGAAGGACCTTATCCACATGATGTAAATGATCCGTCCAGGTTTTGCTGTATATGAGAATATCATCAAAAAAGACTAACACAAACTTACGGAGGAGTGGGCGAAACACTTGGTTCATGAGACTTTGGAATGTGGATGGGGCATTGGTGAGACCAAAAGGCATGACCAAAAATTTGTAATGACCTTCATGAGTACGAAAGGCAGTTTTGGGAATATCTTCTTCTCTAACACGAATTTGGTGAAATCCAGAGCGAAGGTCTAGTTTTGTAAAAAATTTTGCACCATGCAACTCATCTAATAGGTCATCTATGATAGGGATTGGAAATTTGTCCTTGATAGTGAGTTTATTGAGAGAACGAAAGTCAGGACACATACGCCAAGAGTTATATTTTCGTCTAGTCAGTACTACAGGTGAGGAATAAGGACTAGTGCTGTGACGAATGACTCCATGATCCAAAAAATCCTGAATGATCTGTTCAATTTCTATCTTTTGTGGTTGAGGATAGCGATAAGGATGATTGTTAGGAGGGACACTCCCTGGAATCAAATGGATGGCATGGTCATGAGATCGTTTACGTGGTAATCCTTGAGGTTCATGGAAAACCTCTTCGTAATGTGTTATAATGTCTTGTAACTTTGGAGCAATAATATCCGAAGTTGTTGGAGATTGTTTTTCCAAACAATTAATTTGAGCTATAAACCCATATCCACCCTTTTTTAACATCTTCTCCATACTATGAGAGCTCACCATTTGTGATGGAGGAGTAGTAATGCCTTGTAAGCGAATGACTCTTCCGTTTTCCTTCCATTCCACAAATAATTTTTTGAAGTTGAAGCTAACCGTGTCTAATGTTTCCAACCATTCAACTACCAAAATGACATCCGAGTTCCCCAAATTCATGACGAAAAGGGATCCCAACCAAGTATAAGTTCCCATTTTTATGGAAACTTGAGATGTGCGACCCACACATTGTGCGTTCACCTCGTTAGCCACTAGAACCTAGAATTTGTCTTTGTTGGAAGAGTTAATGAATAAATTCAAAGCTTTTGCGGTTTTGATGTCGATAAAATTGTGGGTACTACCAGAATCAATTAGCACATTCACATTTTTATGACGGAGAAATCCTGGTACCTTGATGGTATGGTGGGCGGTTAAACCCATGAGAGGATGCATGGAAATCGCCATTGTATCCTCTTCTTTTTCTTCTATAGTACATGGTAGGTCTTCTGGTATAGGTTCTTCTGATTGGTAAGGTTCTTCCTCTTCTCCTTCACATTGATCACCTTCAATATGAAAGTTTTGTTTTTGGGCACATGCTTGTTCCCTAGGGTGATGAGTGCGACATTTATAGAAAAAATATCTTGATGGTTGATCATTTCTACGAAAGGAATTGTTGCGATATAAGGGACGACTATAAGTTTCACGTTGTGTAGACAACTGATGTCTCTTCTCGGCCAGCTTGGCTATTCTTATACAATCGTTCAGCAAGGTTGGATTGTGCATGTCTACCTCTACTCGAATACTTTCTTTCAAACCATTGCGAAAGGCTCATACCACTGTGTCGAGACTGAGGTCTAAAGTGTATGGGAGTAAACTGGTAAAATCTGAAACAAATTCGCTAACTGACCCTTCTTGTTTAAGAGATAACAGTCTTACTGTGTATGATGATGTAGCTCCTTCATCAAATATTTCTAAAAAAGAGGTAGTGAATTTTTGCCAATTAATAGTAGCTCCTTTCTCTCTTTTAAGCCATACAAACCATTGGTAGGCCTCAGTGCCAAGTTTTGATGTAGCGAAATGGACTTTATCAATTTCCTTAATTTGATATAAGTCAAGAATGCCTTCCATTTTGGCTATCCAACCAATGAGGATCATGACCTTCAAAAGTGGGCATATCAATTCATGGAAAATTATTATTAGGGCCTCTCGGTTGTTGATAACCCGTGTCCCTTTCTTGATTTTGGTTATACCGCTGTCTCTGATAGCGATCCCTGTAATTATCCGAATCACCCCGTTGTTGTTCCCAATCATCATTAGGATCGACATTTTCTTCGTTCCTTTGGGCATGGGAGTGATCTTGAGAATTAGTATTGGGATTAGGCTGGTTTTGTGCTTTTACTAGGTTTTTTAGGAGGAGACCAATTTTGTTCATACCCTCTAGTAAGAGTCGAAGAGAATCACTGTTGAAAACAACTGAGTTACTTGAGTTTCCTTGTGTGATGTTTTCATGAGTTGGGGGGGGATTAGTAGCCATAGGATCTACTAGTGGATGATGTGGATTATAACTACCAATTTTAAAAGGAGAAAGAGAATTTTTAGTACCTGGGCTACGATTAGGTCTTCTTGTGTTGTTATTGGTCATTTTCGAGCTTGATAATCGATCGTCAGGACCTTTGATCCAACTTCGACTCATGCACTGCTCAAAAGTTCTTGCTTATGAATCCTTTATCTACAAAATTTGTTTATCTTTTGGTAAAAAAATTATTGTTGTTTCTGCCTTAACTGCCACTCCAACTACGACGCAGAATTGGATTTTGTGTGCTCCGTGAGGACAACTGTAGATAGGTGTTGGACAAGGACACACTTGACAGCAACACGTGACATGACGGATAGACCGCAAACAGCGTGGACACGACAGGGATACTAATCGATGCAGACACGAAGCGATGCGACTGGCTGACGTGATGGACAGACACGTAGATAGCATAGATAGGGACACGAATTGATGTGGCTAGAAGATGCGATGGACAGACACGCGGATAGCACAGACAGGGATACTAATTGACACGGAAACGAAGTGACACGGCTGGAATACGCGATGGATAGACATGTGGACAGCACAGACATGGATATTAATTGACACGGTTGGAAAACGTGATGGACAGACATGTGAAAAGCGTAGATAGGCAACTAGAGGGAACGCGACCACATGATCAAATAAGAGACCTGACAGTAAGGATGATACGACAACACCATCGAAGCTGACCATGCGAAGGAGCAACACTTGTGTGACCGAAGTCACACCGTATAAGGTGTGGCAATTACAATTTAAACTGTGTTTTGCCCCATGTATGCCGAATGTGGGAGAAATACCACTAAACCAAACCCAGCGGATGATGTCAGCAAATAATATTAAGCGAAAAACCTTAGCTTGACATCTTAAAAATTTTAATCGCTCTTTTATAATTGGTTGACGCAGTCCGGTAAATTCTTTCGCCTGCTTCGTGTGATTTACTAATCGAACGTTTGAAATATCATCTGCGAAGGAAGAACAAACAGGATAGTTACCGATTTATGGATCCTGGCCGTTGCTGCTGGCGTTCTTTGGATGAAATTCAAATGGACGAAGATGGACGCATGGACAGACGGAGACGAAATTTGCAGAGTAACAGAGACAGAGACACGAACGACGAAAATGGAAAATGAAAATAATCGTATCAGGCGATGGAAAGGTAGAATGTTTGAGTATGCAGGCACTCCCGGGATCGGTTAGAATGATACCACTTGGAAAGATATTTCTATCCTTCTGCTCAAAGAAACTTGCAAAGATAAATTAATAAACCGAATGGAATGACGAACGTAGATATCAAATAAGAAAAATGCAATGAATGGATAAAATAAATCAAATGCCACTCAAGGTGGGCACACCCTCGCCGTATAGGCTCAATGCGAAACACAGATGAAAAATAAAATATAAGATGATCTTTCAATTAAACTATTTGTAAATCATATATACTAATTTTAACACGCTTGGAAATCATGGCCGACGTACTATGTTTGGAGTGTAACAGGGTATTGAAGAAGAAAATAGAAGACTTGTCCTCATTAATTAACTGTCCAAAGGCACCAATATATATGTCAAGAGATTGTCTAATATTGCCAGCTTCCCTGATAGTGGCAACTCCAAACAAAGTAGTATCATCAACAAATTGAAGTGGGAAAGAGGTGGCAAACTACTATCCCACTTCCACCCTTGAATGAGACCCTACATGATTTGAGACTTGAGCAATCTTCCCAACCCTTCCGCCATAATGATAAATAAATAAGGAGATAAAGGATATCCTTGCCTCAATCCCCTTGAGGCCTCAAACAACTCTGATGGCTCATTATTAACAAGAACAAAGAATTATGAAAAAGAAACATAGCTCATCATCCATCTAATTCATTCCTCCTCAAATCCAAAAGTAACAAGAATTTTTTGAAGAAAGGACCATCTGACCCGATCATAGACTTTGGCCATGTCCAACTTAATGAACATAGTTTTCTCCTTAGAAATTTTCATTGAGTGAATAGCCGCAATAACAACCCCATCCAAGATTTGTCGGCCAACAAAAAACCCTCCTTGCTCCTTAGATATGATTTTTCTCAACCATATCTTCAGCATCTCAGCAATAATTTTTATGATGATCTTATACACAACATTGTAGAGAGTAATAGGCCTGAACATATCCAAGGAATTTGATCCATATTTTTTGGGTATATGCACCACAAAGGTAGCATTTATGGCCCTTAGCATCTATTTGTTCTTTTGGGACTCATGGACCACCTCCAAAAGATCAAATTTGATTAAATCCCAAAACTCCTAATAAAACACAATCAAGAATACATTTGGGCTCGGGGATTTTCCTTTTTTCATCTTGAATACAACATTTTCCAACTCCTCAAGGGAAATTGGACCCATCAAGTGCTCATTCATCTCTCTAGAAACAATCACTGGAATACAGTTTAGAATAAGCTTTTCATTCTCATCATATGATAAGGAGTCCTCCTTGAAGAGAGAGGAAAAATACCTCTTAGGCTCTTCTAAAATATCCCTAAAAGAATGGAGCAGGGCACCCTAAGAATTCATAAGAGAGGTAATCAGGTTACCATTACGATGAGTCTTATCTGAGTTATAAAAGAAGGTTGTGTTCCTATCCCCTTATTGAAGCCAATCTACTTGAGCTTTTTGTTTCCCAAAAAAATCTTCCCTCAGTTCCCATTTAGTAAGGTCTTTCACAGCATCAAATTCCTCAACAAGAAGCTCCTTCATGAATCCTTGATCTCTAATCTTCCTTGAAACTTATTTCGTCCTCCTAAGAGTTGCCAGCTTAGCCAAGGAAAGGTTCCTAAAATTCAATCTATTCCATCTATTCAATTTATGTTTTACAAATTGTAGTCACTTCATAAAGGAATACATAACGATTTCATGAGGAGATTTGCGAGTGGTCCACCAGCCTCACATGAAATCATGAAGCTTAGGATCACGAATCTACATAAGTTGAAACTTAAAGGAGGGATTCTTTTTTAGCCCTAACTCCAAAGAAGAGAGTTTGATAGGCCAATGATCAGATCCCCTACCCTCTAGAATCACAAAACTAGCACCTTTGTTATTACCCATCCAATAACTGGATATCAAAAACCGATCCAGTATCTCTGAGATGGAATCTTCCCCACACCTTCTATTGTGCCAAGTAAATATCCCATTATCTGGCTTGATGTCAACCAAGTTTAGGGCCTAGATATGATCACTGAAGATAGAAGAAAAATGCTCGATATGGTCCACCCCACCATGTTTCTCCTCTAGACAAGTGATAGAGTTGAAGTCTCCAGCAAAAATCCATGGGTGTAGGGGTACCAAACTTCTCACAAAGCAAATGTGCTTCCACAAATTCACTTTACCATTGTAATCAACAAGGGCATACACATTTGTAAGTAGGATGATTTCATCAGATTCATTATCATGCCCGACCAATGAAATAGACCATCTGCTAAAAATCCAAGTAAGAGGGGATATCTTAACTGAATCTTGTAAACAAGCGACACCACCAGCATATCCACATGCAGCAATACACTGGCATTACCCCCTTATCCACAACCTAGTAGTAATATTGAACATATTATCAATAGCCAATTTAGTATCCTAAATAAACACCACATCTGGAGAATGCACACAAACCAAATCATGAGTAATTTTTTATCTGGCGATGCTATTCAACCCCCTTATATTCAATGAGAGGATAATCATTTTTGGGGGTTATAAAAATGGGAGTTCAATGTTCTCACCAAGCCTAAATCCACCAAAGTCTCCCTCATTAACTTAATTTTATCCTGGTCCTTCTTCCGACCCACCTTCATATTCTTATCTATTTTTTTTTTTTAATTATTTTCTGTTGCAATACCAACACCCTAGGAGTTTTGCAGTCCAAGTATGACTGCATTAGTGCCTAAGTAGGAGAGGGCATAACTAAATCTGTACCACTTTCCAAAATAGTTTCCCTTATAGGGCTAGACCCAACCATGCCCCCTATACTCAGATCCAAAGTCCTTTGTTATTCATTTAAACCCCCTAAATTTGATTCCTTAAGTTCCCCCTCAAGAACAGACATCTGATTAGACCTTTTTATATTTACATCAGGTAGCGATGTTTCAACTATCTTCATGCACTGATCAAGATCATCTAATATTTCAAAATGGTTTAGTAGAGCATCTGACTGGTTATCCTTAAGGTATTTGTTTGTCCTTCATCCTCTATTTTAGTCTTTTACTAGAACAAAACCTTCCTTATCTTGTTTCCCTTCCTTTATCAGAGCTTTTCTTTTATCTAAACTTTGTCTAGATCGAGAGGGCCCAAGATTTGAAGCCATAGGCAAGACAAACTTAAGGCATTTTCTTTGTATGTGGTCATATTCACGGAAAATCCGACAACAAAATGAAAGAGCTTCATAGTCAAGTTTTTGAACCCATGTAGTTGATCCAAATTGTATTTCAATAAAATATGGAATAGGATTATTTAAGTCAATTTCAACACAAATACAAGCAACATAGATTACCTTTTTATCCATTGAATGGTGCGACGGTCCAAACATATTCCCAAGAAAAAGGGCAATCTTATGCAAGATATCAGTTCTCCAAAATTCCAATGGGAGCCATGGAAGCCGCACCCATACTAGAACCCATGATGGCCACTCCTCTGAGGGGTTGAAACCCACATGCCAGGGTTTAAAAAAGAGTCCCACTTGGATATAGAAATAATGACCCCCTTCAAATGCTTTGTTACAATCTGCAATACAAGAGAAAACCACCATAAAATAACTATTCACACTCAGCATCACCTCCACATTACCTTCAAGATTCCAAGTCTTCCTAACCCAAGCCTCCACAAAGGGGAGAGAAATTTAGATGCCCAAAAAATTGTCAATAAGGGCAAGTTTGGTTAGATACTCCACATATTCCACCACCAAGTTTGGTTGAACCACTAGAACTGGCCTGGCTTCACATCGTTCCAAACATCCATTATTATTTAATAAGCGATTCCTGATATGCATTGGAAAATCCTATTCCTTCCAGTCATTTTTAGATGAAAAAATATCACGAGCATGCACTCTCTGCCAAAACCGATGCCATCACGACATTCCTCCAATTTTTTAGACCTCGTCTGAAAGTTGTTGCCATCCCCGCAGAGTAGTTTTTCTTCGTCAAACCCTAGCAAAGTATTTTTTCCTTATAAAACCCTCAAACTATATCCAAAATCCTTGATTTGATCTAGATTCTCCTATGATATTATCTCCTTGTTTAAAATTGAAGCTACTCTAATGCTCATGAATTTCCATCTCTTCCTTCATCATATTCACTTTGTAGTCTCTTTCCATGTGCTCGAAATGCAATATTTTCATAATGCTCTTGTCAATTCCATTCTGCTAATTTAGGTTTAATCCTAAGTGAATATAACCAAGGATTTGAAATATCCATGGAAACACAATTTCAAGTGTATACAACATGCCTTATCTCTTTATTTATTGATCTCTCCTAGATGAATTCAGCTAAAGTATTACCAATATTCTTCAAAATATCCTTATTGATGAGTTGATAAGGAAGTACAAAATCCTAATACATACATGAAGCCTTTTCATAGTTTCTATATCCAAAAAATAATTCTCACTCCAAGGTCTTAAATATAATGAATCTTTACCTCTAAACCACGATCCTCCACCTATTATTTTATCCCTTATTTTTGCACTAGAGAAAATAATGAGAAAAAATATTTTTGGATGAAAATTCATGGAGTAATTTGAATTTAATACCCACATGCACTTGATCCAATTTCTAATCTCAAAAACACATGGCTAATGTTCATGAAAATTACATATTAATATTTTGTTTTTAAGAACCATTATATCATACACAATCATCTCATCCTAGATAATCACTTCTAGTGTGGAATCTATTACCTAGATAGGGTTTGCCATAGATTTGTTCTTACTCTTATTGCTAGCTATGGCATCCATACTTCTAACTTACTCATTCATACTAATAGTAAGGACAGTCACAAATGACTTTATTTCCATGTTACCTATATCTTTTTCAAATGAATCCTTTAAATTCTCCTTACATTTAGACCAAGAAGTGGTACTTGTTTGTTGATCGCACTTTGCTCTCTACTCCCTAGTTCCTTGCTCACACTTTCTCCTTGATTTTTTCTTGCACTCACTCCCAAATCAATTCCACATATTATAAGGAAGTAAATAATGAATAAATAAATGATATGGTATTTGGAGATCCTCCTTACATAAAGTACACCTAAAATATTCATGATATACTTTTCTTTATATATTAGATTCTATAACTATTTTGGTTTAGACTATTTAACCAAAGGAATGTTGAGGGATTAGGAAGGGCCTTAAGTGATCAAAAATGTTCTTCTAGGAAAAACCCTTAAAGCTAAAGAATTTTTATTGAATCAATATCTTATAATTTAACTTGTCTAAGTATATTATTTTATACATTTCAAACCAACTCACCTTCCACATAAAATGGTAAAATAAAAATCTAAGCTCTAATTTTTTTTAATAGGTAAAGAATAGCGGATTTTGCAAGGAATCACAAACCTTTTACAATGGGAAACACAAATGAAATAAAGGTATTAACAAAAGAGAATTTTTTTTTTTTAAGAAACCATGATTAGAATACAAACTGCCTACATCAGAAAAAAAAATAGAAAGAAGGCCATCGAGTGAAGTATCATGAGAATATGTCTAACATAATAGGGAAGAGAAAGGAGGAATAAAGATCAATCCATAGAAAAAAAGAGATGTATATCATCATTGTAAAATAGGTTTTACTAAGTTTGGGGTTCATCACCTTTCTTGTAGACATCATCCAGATGAGAAGCAACCTCTTCCATAAGCATTGTAGTCATCTTATTCATTACATGAATGGACTTCAATAGATCTTGGAGGATGACCAGATTGTTGCTTGGAATAACCATAAATGGGGACTCCAAGGGGGCATCTCCGAACTCTTCTTCTCTGAAGAGTCACCCCTTTTGTCTTCAATGTTGAAATTCTTCTTCCCTTTCACACGAGAAGGTGGATTTCTATTTTTCCAATAGGTTCTTCAATTTGGGTGAATTTCTCATTTCCTTCACTTGTGAATTTAGGCTTGACTTCTTGAAATGGATCTTTTTCACCTAACCAATGGACCTGTTATTAACCCTATCGAACCCTTTATAAAGGGTGTGCAAGGAAGACATAGTATTCTTCTCCAAAATTAGATATTTAGAAGCATTATCATTATCTCTCATCCCATCAAGATTTTTAAGGGTAACCATAATAAAGGCCCAAATTAGAAATATTTCTCCAATCCATTATTTCCACCGCATGGTGAAATAATATTTTGAAGAGTTATTGGTGGAGGGGTATATTTGATTTCCCATGTTGCACATATTCAATGATCTTCTCAAGAGATATCAACAAAAAGCTAAAACATTCAACTTTATCTCTTGATGAAGATGGTTAAGAAAAGCAAAGTGAAAGTTTTGTAGGGCACAAAAAATTTCATCTAGAGTGAATTATCTCATTATGGGAAGCACCACTCTATCCTAGGGGGAGGGAAAGAATCCTTGAGAATTCCACTATCTAGCTTCTAGATCTTTTCATATTTATCCATAAAATATCCAATTCTTTGAGAGCTCTCTATTTATAATTTATCCTTCAATAGTGAGAGACGTGGACTTAGCAATGATGGACATATTGATTTTGAATTTTATTCCCTTAACTTTCATACATACTTTAAACAAGGAATGAACAACATACAATAAAATTAGCTCATCATATCCATCAAATTTTTGCATGCACTCGAGAAGACCCCCTTGCTAAGAATATCGCTAACGTCAGTATCAATTACCAATTTAATAGGCTCAACTCTTACTAACTCATTTCCCATGACAAGTTTTGATATCAACACTGCATCATTGGCGATATTGCTAATCTCAATCTTCATGGTGAAAACACAGGGCTGATATGAAGGAGCAAAATAATTATGCCTAGACCAAAAATACTTCAAAAAATGAATAACTCTATATCCATATAAAATGATGATTACAAAATACATGTGATTAACTACAACATTGTTATTAACAATTAACTCATCACCAACATTTACTTGGAAAAAGCTAATCAAATTTACAAGGGATGAAGTCATTCTACAAATTAGCCATCATCTAACCACCATGAGGGGAAACAGACTAAGATGGTGGCACACAATGAGATAAAAAGAACAAAAAAATACAAAAACACAAACAATCCCTCAACGAATAAGAAAAGGCACAACAAACTCCAAGGACCACCACACGAGCAAATTATTAACGTTTAAGACCTAAATTTAATCCAAAGGTAAATAACTCTTAATATCCATAAAAAATAATAAATTGTTTGATAATATAACTTATATGAAAAAAATATATAAAATAATTTTAAGATAAAAATTTCATCCATATATAATCGTTTAAAAATGTTGTACTAATTTTTGTTTATAATTTATCTTAATAAAATAAATTAAAAAAATTAATGTAAAAATAAATTTTAGCTGAAATGGGTTTTAGTCTATCTACAATAAAGTAAATAATTCAAAATATATGGATCACACCTCTCTAATTAAAGGTAGATAAAAAATTTAAAATAAAAAGTAAAAACACTTTATCAGCCATAAAGTCCTTGTCAAAAAAAGCGAAGAAATAATAACGGCATATATATCCTAGCGTAAGAACATCTTTAAAGAAAATGTACGTGACAACCTTATTTCATTTTGATTTTGACTCTCCTAATAAGCATTATAATTACAAGAATCTTAAATATAATTTTTTATTTTATCTTAAAAATATTTATTGATATTTTTTAATTTTTAATAAAATTTTAATCATTTACTAATCTATAATAAACATTAATATATTTACATAAACATAAAAAGTTGTTATTTTAAAACTAAATTAAAATATATTCATTTAAACATTCAAAATTGTTATCATTCCTATATTAATAAATAAACATTAAAATACAAATATAATTTTATTTTTTAAACTAAAAATTTATATCCACAAAATTATTATCAAATAAACCTATACAAAAAAAACACCATATACAAATCTACAAATTTAAAGCTACAGAGTTCAAGTCTTACCCAAACCAATACTTCAATGTAAGAATTGGTTTGATATTTTGTATAGGCACAACCGAAACTATCCGGTAAACAATATTTATGTTTATTAAATGTTTCTACCTATACGGACAGAAATAACGAACTACCAGTTAAAAAAACAATTCCCTCTCGTAGTACCCTCCCACCAAGAAATGCAGCCGTTGGTTGTAATGCTTTTATATTGGCTAGGCCATTCAATTTTGCTACCATGCTAATCATAACTTGCGGCCATGTGTTCAAATGTACTCATCAAGTGGCATATCCTTTTGGCAATCAGAATACGAGGACGTAAAATCTGTTACGCATCAACAGTTTGGGGAACTGTTTTCAGTTAGAAAAAAGTGGACATTCGGCACTGCAGTAGTAGAAAAAGGCGATTTTCTCGATTATCTAAACGTGCTTCATATAAACTACAACTCTACAACTCTGTATGATTGGCTTTATTTAAACTTACATTATCACTTTCTTTCAACAGAACTTATGCTTGGAGAGGAAACTTCGGAAACGTTCTCTGATGTTTTTGTTTTCTTGGTTACATTGGATTGTCACTAACTGTTTATGGATATTGTGAAAATAATGCTCTTTTTTTGGGGTTTTACAGTAACGTTTACATTGGATTAGTGTGGAGAAGATGGGTTTTAATTGGGTCTCCAATTTGGAAATGGGTAGCAGAGTTATACACTTTAGCCATATCTTTGTGCTTCTTGTGATAATGATGACTAAAATAGTGCATGCCCAATTGCCAGGATACACATTATTTCATTCCAATCGTTTCAGTGCCCCACAAAAAGTAGAGCCAATTCGTGAAGTGAAGCTCACTGTGCTATCTGATGCAGTCACAAAAGGAGCAGGTATGTGTATGTATTCATTGAGTATATAAAATATAATTTCAAGCTTTTTTTCTTTGGATATTTAGTGTTATGTTGTTGAATTGCAGTTTGTTTAGATGGAAGCCCGCCAGCATATAATTTCGACAGGGGGCATGGATCAGGGGCAAATAGATGGCTCATTAACATGGAGGTAAGTCTCACTGACAACTATGTCTATGCCCTCTACAAAACTAATTATCGTCTGTTGAATATGATCGGAGGTTAATTTTTCTATAATACGAAAATGATGATATTCAGGGAGGAGGGTGGTGCAACAACATATCGAAATGCACCAAGCGCTCTACCTCTAAACTGGGATCATCTCTTTACATGGGAAACATATTAGCCTTTTCAGGCATTTTATCAAATTACAAATCAAGAAATCCATGTAAGTAATTACATGGTTTTATGGTTTTTGTGGAAAAAAAGAGCTATTATACTTTGGCACTAAATATGTTGGTCGATCTGAGCTATTTTAATATTTAGTTATAAGTCGATACTGACGGTGCTAGGACTCTAATAAGCTCTCTTCGCCTTACTATAAACTATAATTTATTATTATATTTATAATAAAATATATTTTAAAGTTTTAAGGGAATAGTGTAGGTATAGGTTTTGGTTTTTTTGGGAGGTCTAAGGTTCAAATTGCTGCGAGAAAGTGTGTGAGGGGGTATGGGGACAGGGCAAGGGTGCAGACTTTGGCTCTTCTTTGGAAGATCCAAGGTTCAAACCGTGGCGTAAGCAAGTGTGAGAGGAGATAAGTGTGTTGTGGCTGTGTTAAATTTCCTATTGATAAACATAATTCTCGATTGGATTGAGGAGGTTGAGGAGATAAGAGTGTTGTGGCTGTGTTAAATTCCTTATTAATAAACATAACCCTCGCTTGAATTGAGTTGTTTGTATGACAGAATGACATCTGTTTTTATAACAGTTTTTTTTCTTGCCGATTTTTGGTGCTGAAATTTATACTCTGCATGCGATCTTGTTTTATTTCAGACTTTGAGAATTCATATATATGGGTTTTCTTGTAGGCCTCTCTGATTTGTAATAGGTTTGCATAGCATGAAGTTATCACAGGTGTTAGGTTATAGGTAGGTTTATTGGTGATTTTAAATTCAAATTTTTTTTTGAATGATCATGATTGATTGAGAAGAGATTTTTACCATTATAAATTGATATCATCTAAAAATTGCTCCACACAGACTTCTATAACTGGAACAGAGTGTTCGTTCGGTATTGTGACGGGTCGTCATTCACAGGCGATGTGGAGGAAGTAAATCAGGTATTGTGCTACAAATTCAGTATATCTTAAATGAATTCTGGCTGTTGTAATGGCATAGATAGAGAGCTAAATATATGTATATAATGGCTAACGGAACCTCATTAATGTGATTTATTGGTTTTGAACCAGTCTACCAAGCTGCATTTCAGAGGGAAAAGGATTTGGCAAGCCGTAATGGAGGATCTTTTGGCAAAGGGAATGGATAAAACTGAACAGGTGCTGCCTCTTTCTCCTCTTTTTTCTTCACAGTGTGTACTTATGTAAAAGTGAATTGCTTTCCATTGTCACGAAGCCGGTTTATTAATAATTTGGTTTGTTCTTGTAGGCTTTGCTCACAGGCTGTTCAGCCGGAGGTTTAACAACAATAATTCACTGTGATGATTTTCGTAATCTTCTCCCAAAGACGGCTAATGTCAAATGCATGGCAGACGCTGGATTTTTTGTTGATGCGTATGAGCTCAGTTTCATCCTTTTCAAATTTTATTCACCACTGCTTCTACTTCTGTTTTGCACCTCTCAACTTTAATCAATTACTATTTTCTTTTGCCAATAAAACTAAATTTAATTGTGGTTTCCTTCTACATGGAGCAGACACGACGTTAGTGGAGGAAATTACATAAGTTCTTATTTCAAGGAGATAGTTACGCTGCATGTATGTTCAATTTAAATGATTGTTGTTGTTGTTGTTGAAGTAGTAGCAGTATAGTATGCTTATTTTCATATTGTGAGGAGTAATGACATAGAATTTGTTTTACAGGAATCAATAAAGAATTTACCCAATAAATGCACATCGATTATGGATCCAGACAGGGTAACGATTCTATTCACATGTTTCTTACATCTGAAAGCCTCTGTTCTTCATTCTATGTGCCATTTTCTCAAACAATATTACTAAAGGCCATTTATAATAAAATCGCAGTGCTTCTTCCCTCAAAATCTAGTGACATCAGTGGAAACTCCAGTTTTTATTCTAAATGCAGCCTATGATTCCTGGCAGGTAAGTGGTCTATAACTTCTTTTCTCCCTCCTCTACATGTATAGGATAGAAGATTTTAAAGGTTCCTTGACTGAATTGCTTTCTGCAGGTTAGAAACATTTTGACTCCAAGCGAGGCAAATTCTGATAATCAATGGCAACGTTGTAGGGACAACATTTCTAATTGTGAATCTGCACAACTAAATGTATTACAAGGTTGGATATACATGTTTTAGAATTACAATAAGCCTTAAGAATTTTTAAATTTCATATTCAAACACCTTTTCATTTCAAGGGAAACCTGTGAGTAGCAAAATTTGTAATCGCCATTTGATTATGTGTGACAATTCAGGTTTCAGGGTTAAAATGCTTCATGGACTTGAACCGGTTGGCAAATTGTGGACAGGAGGTCTGTTCATCAACTCATGCTATGCTCATTGTCAGACTAATTTACAAGATTTGTGGCATGGGCCTAATTCTCCAAAGTTGGAGTCAAAAGTATGTACAACCATTTTAAAGCTGATACTTATCTGAACAATATGCACACTTCCTAGGTATATGAAGAGGTTATATTTTGTTATGTATATATTATAAAAAAATTAAATGATATACTTGATTGAATTGTATTGCAGACAATTGCAGAGGCCATAGGAGATTGGGTTTGGGACCGAGGACAGGTTAAATATATTGACTGCCGATACCCCCGTGTGATTCCACGTGCATTAATCGGGTCTTCAACTCGTCCTAGGGAGAAAATATGTTTTGAATAAAATTTAAGAGTTGTTTCGAAGGTTGGGCGCCATGTCAAGGATGGGTACCCTTAAAATAAAAATGTTGGCTGCGCTTTTGCAATGGCAGGCTCTCGCTGTGATGAAGTTTCTATTTGAAATATAAATAAATAAATATTAAAATATTTTTATTCGGAGATATATGTTCACTAAAAGTTAATTTTAAG
This sequence comes from Wollemia nobilis, assembly GCA_028583015.1. NCBI lineage: Eukaryota > Viridiplantae > Streptophyta > Pinopsida > Araucariales > Araucariaceae > Wollemia > Wollemia nobilis. The sequence goes on from JAQPPZ010006997.1 coordinate 70,941, forward strand.
AAAATATTAAAAAAATATATATAAATTAAATAATTAGTTATAATGTAAATTATTTTTAATTAATATTATTTTTTTGAATGGTTGATAAAAAAGGTTTTGAAAGGTTCTAAAATATTTTACACAAATGCAGCAAAGACAGCTAATTAGAAGTAAACTAACTGAACTGAAAACAAACAACCCTAGAGAGGAAGGAAACAACCAACTTTAAACCAGAAAGAAGGCACAGACAAAAAAAAAAGGAATAAAGGTTCAAACTATAGCAATGGGTCTTAAAAGGAAATAAAAAAGGAAACAAAAAATAATTATGGAAAGCCCAACCAAGATTAGAGTATTTGGCTTGACGAGGTTCAATCTATGGGCTTATTGGAGGAACCATTTCCACTTTGTTGGAAATTAGTAGTTTTATTTGCCATTCCTTGCCACCTGGGTTCAAGGATGATAGTTGCCTTGTGAACTTTCCACATTCCTTTCCACCTAGGTTCACAGATGACAGTTGCCTTGTGAACTCTCCACATCTCCTCAAAATTACCCCAAGATGGATTGCACAAAAGTGTATAAGGGAAAGAGGATATGTGCTTCGCATGCATGTTAGACAAACTAGGTCTAGCCACTAGGCCCCAAATCAACCACATCAGCACCAGCAACCAGTTAAATATTAAGATTTCCATTTGCATTAGTGTGAGCCACAATACATTGAGGGAAATTGTCATACCATACTTGGAGGTTATCTTGTTCAACGTCTTGATTGGCAAGGAGGTCATCAAATTTGTTTCCTTCCCGGTAAACATGCTGAATTATAACATGTTTGATGTCTTCAACTATCTTCATGCTTCCTTGGACAACATTGAACATGCTCTAAGCAAGAAGCTGATATTTTTGGATGCATCGAATGACATTTATAGAATCACTCTCTATAATAAGTCTTTAAAATGAAAGCTGCTTGCAAATGTGGAGGTTAAGGTATAACACACAAGATTCAATAAAATTATTGGTTTGAATGCCCATAGAATTAGAAAATGCCCACAAGACTTTATCTTGACTATTTCTAAAAAAACCACCTCCTCCAGCCCTACTAGGGTTTCCCTTTGAGGCTCCGTCAATGTTGAACTTAACCCATCTACAAGGTGGGGGAATCCATTTCACCATTGACTTGTCAGCTTTTGGAGGACCTCGAGGGGGGGTGTCAATCTAAAATTTGAGAGTATTGAAAATGGATAATTCCCATTGGTTCTTGGGATTTTTAGCTTGGATGAGATTAGCATTCTCAATGGCAAATGATAGAGCTCAGGAGAACACTGATCTGGCATATTTTGTAGTAGCGTAAAAATTTCTATTGTTCCTCTCCAACCATACTTGCCACAAAAAATGAGGAAAATAATACGATCAAAAAGCACATATTTTTGGATTTAGAAACAGATTTCGCCACTGATGGCAGACATCAACAAGAGTTTTTGAGTATACCCAGGACATGTTGGTTAGCTTGAGAAAGGAAGACAACACTTCATTTGAGAACGAGAACTCAAGAAAGATATGGATCATAGATTCCCAACTATTTTTATAGAGGACAAAGCGATTATGGAGTATTAGGCCTCTGTGGATTAGATTGCCAATGGTCAAGATTTTGTTTAAAGAAGCAAGCCATAAAAATAGGTAACTCTAGGGATTAGACTTTTCAACCAGATAGTTTTAAATTCAGACCAGGAGTTGACTTCTCTGGTTTGGGTGTAGTAGGTAAACTTAATAGTATAAATCCCATCCTCACAAAGGCACCAGAATGGAGAGTCTAAAGCATTTAGGTTACTCTAAATGATAGTGGTGCATGACAGACAAACAATAATAGAAAAAGTAGAGGACCGGGCAATGCTAATATTGATAGAGGGAAAGGGATTCCATCTGGATCCGTAATAGTTTCTAGAAAAGAAATTACATACCTTAGAAGCAAATAGACGATTAGTGTTGGCTTGATGCAGGAGAGACTAACATCACTGATAAAAGGGTGATTGCTAAGCCATATGTCCTTCCAAAAGTCAATAGATGTTCCATTTCCTAGATTTCACCTAAGCCCAAATTTTAGGATGAGTCTTGTATTAATCACAAAGTTCCAAAAATGTGATCCAATCAAAAGTGGTTCATCACTTAGAAAGGCTCATTGCTATAGGTATTTATTTTTTATGATATTAATCCAGGTGGCTTGTTCATTTTGGATAATTCTCCAACCTTGCTTACCAATGAGAGCAGAATTCATCTTACTAACTTTCCTAAAACCCAACCCTCCCTGATTCTTCTTCAAGAAGATCTTGTCCCAAGAAACCAAGGGAATTCTATTGGTATTTTTGCTTTATGACCAAAGAAATATCATTTGTATCTATTCATTCTTCTTGTAGATAGAAGCTAGAGCTTTAAATACGGATAAGAAATACATAGAAATGACTTGCAAACAAGCTTGGACAAGAGTCACTTTCACTACCTGGGTAAGGAGACAACCTTTCCACCCGATCAACTTTTTGTGAATAATTAATATGTAAAATTAAAAATATAAAATTATAAAACAAAATAATATATATAGTTTACCATCCAAAAAAAATTATATAAATGTTTTTAGTTACATATAAAACTTATCAAGAGAGAAAAAAATATTTAAAAATAATTATGAATATTATTTAATGGACATTTAAAATTGAATAACCTAAATGACTATTTGAAATAAATTATTTTAGTTTAATATAATTGTTATTATATTATTCAATTAAAACAATTATAATCATTTCATATTGAATTATATATTAGATTTTATAAGATAAACAATCAAATATATTAGGTCCAAGTTGTAGACCAATTGGTTCGACCAAACCCCGTAAGGGGGGCAAAGGTCCAAGGTTAAAATCTTAGGCCTCGTAGGATTGAACACTTGTCCCTTTCTTGGTGTTTTTAGTGGTGTAAAAGGTTTAAAATGATTGTGGCATGGTGGTTATAGGGGCGGACCATGCGAACATCTGTGTGGCGGCCATAAAAACCAAACAACCTACATGGATTCATGGCGGCTATCGATTCCACCATGTAAATTTTAAAGAAAAATAATTAAATATATGTATATATCTACACTAAAAAAACATACCTCCAAGGATAACTTTGACATGCCAATATTAACATAACTCCAATGATAACATTGACATGCCAAATTGACCTTGAAGTTTGATGAAGGTAACCTAATTAATTTTTAATGAATATACTTTATAGTTGATCATCATGTAACATTAATGTGAGTAAATTATACCTTACCAAAAATAATGTATATCAATATCATTGTGCTTTGTTTAATGATATTAAATAATGTTAGAAAACAATTGGATAACTTGATTTCCATGTTGGAAATATGAGCAAAATTTGTTGTCATCGATGTCAAGAGTCAGTTTCAGTGAGCAGTGCAAGAAGAAGAATGCCAAGATTTAGTTTTAGTATTCAGTGCAAGAGAAATTTTGCTTCTAGACTTAAGGGAAATAATATTACAATATCTCCCATTATAATATTAAAGGAGGTTAGATAAGATCTATAGGAGAAATAAGAAGGCCCAAGAAAAATAATATTATAATATTAAAGGTCTAATGGTAAGACCTAAAGAAATTAAATTAATTATAATAATTTCATTATAAATTAATTTGTAATTTAATTTAATTAACCCTATGGTTATTAAATTAATTATAAGTTAATTATAATAATTTTATTATTAATTAAATTATAATATAATTTAATTAACCCTAAGGTTAGGGTTATAAGGGCAAAAACAATGTGCCAACATCATACATTATCTCCTCCACCAACATCAACGAATTTCAAGGCATGGGTATAAATACCAGAAGCCTAAGTGGCTTCAAACTATCCATGATCAAATTTAATCAAACTCCCAAGCAAAAAGGTGTGTGCAATATTTTGGCGAGTAAGTGAAGGAAGAAGTCCTTCGTTTGACTTATTTTGGTAGGTAGCAAAGGGTTAAAAGGGACAAGTTTGTTACCTCCATGCACGGACTTGGACTTGAAGTTCAAGAATCTGATGTTTGTAATAATATTTTAAGGTCACTCCCAAAAAGGTTTAGTGAAAATATTTCACCTATAGGGGAATCAAAAGATAGTGATATTTTTACAAGAGATGAATTACATGGCATTCTCACAACTTTTGAGATGAGAACAAAATATGAACATAATCTTCATAAGGAAGCAACCTTCAAAGCTACTAATAAGAAAAATGGAAAGAATTTAGATTCAAGCAATGAGTTGTCTAGTGATGAAGAAGCAAATTATGATAGAAGGAACAAGGATCCGATAAAGTATAAAAGTATGAAATTAGTTAGATATTCCAATTATGGAAAGTATGGTCACTATGCAACTGATTGTCAAGAAGCTATAAATAGCAATGATGAAGAAAAAAGGATCATAAGAACAAGAAAACAAAAAAACATAGGTACCAAAAAAAAGTAGGGATGGACAAGGCAAGCAAGGAAATAAGTTCTTCCAAATACATAAGAAGAGTTTCTATACAAACAAGGCAAGTAAGTACTCAAGAGTTTCTATTTTTAGCAAAATAAAAATAAGTGGTTAGGAAAAGGTCACCAATAATCCTCAAATGTTTTAGATGTGGTAACTTTGGTCATATTGAAAATAGTTGTAAAATAAATATATTTAGTTTTAGTGATGATGAATGTGAAGATACACTTGAAGGACTAGAAGAGAATCTTCTTATGGTAATAAAATAAGGAAGCGCTCCTAGTAGAAAAGAGTTAGAAAATAATGAAGATGTTTTCAAAGGCAAACAAATAGAGGAAGAATCAGAGAAAGGAGAAGTTGACCTTAAGGGTGAACTTATTCATGACCTTTATGCTTTAAGGGAGTTAAGAAAGCAAAACTCAAAACTCAAGCTTAAATTTCAAGAATGTGATGAAGAGAAAGGAAAAATTATAGAGGATATAACCAAATCAATAGCTAAGACAAGGATATTCAAAGAGAATTTAGAAGAAAATGTTGTAGAATGTGAAAGGTTAGAGCATGAGGTAGCTTTACTAATGAAGGAAGTAAAAGAGTCTAAGGACAAGCTACACAATTTTAGGAAAAGCTCAAAAACCATAGACAAGATTATCAAGGTACAAAGACGATCAACAAAAAAGACAGATTTTGGTTTTAAACAGGTACAAAAGAAACAAGGAGAGTAGTCAACCTCAAGTTCTGAAAAAGAAGAAACTTTAGAAGAAGAAAGTGTAATAGAGAGTGAGAATTCTAACGATGAGTTGGACAATAGAAAGTTCAACAAGGAAAGGAACAATGCATAAATGAGCAACATATGGAACACATATTAGCATAGGGTAGAAGAGACTAAGAGACCAATGAGATCAAGGCAAGGTAATTTCAATGGATAATGTTTCCCATGTCATAGGTTTGGGCAAAAAGCTACACAGTGCATGACACATGGAAAACATGAATATGGAAGTTTTATAAACATGTAGCTTTTTCAAGGGTATTGCTACTCTTGTAATCAATTTGGTCACAAGGCAATAAATTTCAAGGTTCATGACAATAATAGATATTGATTCACCAGGAGAAATCCTAAGAAATTTGCACCTCCAAGGAATAACAACATTAAGTGTTATAAGTGCAATAATGATGGACATACAACAAAGTGGTGTAGAGCAAAAATTCTAGACACAATCAAGAACAAGAATAATTATAGGAATCAGAAGGATCAGATGAGGAAGAAAGTGGACAAAGGTAAAGATCAATACCTGCTAGGAGTAGAAATACTCCAACCCCAAAATTAACCACCTCAATAGAAGGTGGGGGAGGGTCTAAGATAAGAGTCTCATTCCTAGACTCGAGCCCCAAAGGTGACCCTTTGACATTGATGATAAAGGGGGATATATTTTAGTTATGGGGAGATAATTCAATCAGGTGGAGTAGATCAGGAAAAAGAAAAACGAATGGTAAAAGGTAAATGGGTTGCCATCAATGACGAAGGGGTATATTGTTGGAAATATGAGCAATATTTGTTGTAATTGATGTCAAGAGTCAGTTTTAGTATTCAGTCTAAGAGAAAGATTGCTTCTAGACCTAAGGGAAATAATATTATAATATCTCCCATTATAATATTCAAGGAGGTTAGATAAGGTCTACAGGAGAAATAAGAAGGCCCAAGAAAAATAATATTATAATATTTTATTATAATATTAAAGGTCTAATGGTAAGACCTAAAGAAATTAAATTAATTATAAATTAATTATAATAATTTCATTATAAATTAATTTGTAATTTAATTTAATTAACTCTATGGTTATTAAATTAATTATAATTTAATTATAATAATTTTATTATTAATTAAATTATAATCTAATTTAGTTAACCCCAAGGTTAAGGTTATAAGGTCAAAACCAATGTGTTGACGTCATACATTATCTCCTCCATTGACGTCAATGAATTTCAAGGCATGGGTATAAATACTAGAAGCCTAAGTGGCTTCAAACTATCCACGATTGAATTTAATCAAACTTCCAAGCAAAAAGGTGTGCACAATATTTCGGTGAGTAAGTGAAGGAAGAAGTCCTTCATTTGACTTCTTTTGGTAGACAACAAAGGGTTAAAAGTGACAAGGCTCAGAAGCCTTGTCATCACCTAGCCAGGTGGGCTAGTGGTAATTGGTAGCACTTTAGGAATGTAAGGTTTTGCATTCGATTCATAGTAGGGAAGGTCGTGAGGTTGTTTTGTGCATCGAAGATGCCAAAGCTTTTTAGCCTTTGGTTCCTAGGGAGAAGATAAAGCGCCGTGGGTGCTTTTACCTTTCACGTGAGTGCTTAGCTCATGCAAATTGGTAGTCGTGGCTAAAGCATTGGAGGTGCTTTGACTTGGGATCGAATCCCACCGGGAGCACTTTGAGAGGTACTAATTTTTTTATTATAAATTAGTTTTTGTTCCTAAGGTTGTGTGGTGTACTTTTTATCTTAGGGAGATATAAGGCTAATGAAATTAAATAATTATTTTGTTTAATTTTTTGGTGAATTGAGAGTTATTTAGAGTGGAGTTATAAGGTATAATAAGAGATTTATTTTTATATTTTTTGGTGAATGCTAATTTCAAGATGGAGTAATAAGGTGTATTCGAGTTTAATTATTTTTGTAATTGTGAAATATTTTTAAGGAGTGTTAGAGTGATATTTTGTCATCTAAACTTTGAAATTGGTAAAGAGAGTAATTGTGATTGAAACAGATTTTGAGGTCAATTCTTCATCAAATAAAAGGTATGGGCACATCTTCCTTATGAGTGATTTTAGGATGTTGTGAATGCTAATTTGGAGTGAAAATGATTGTTTGATAAGCATTTTTGAGTTTGATTGTTAAAGCTTTTTCTGAGTGAAAGTTGATGATAAAAACCTTGTTTGATAAACATTGTTGGAAAAACTGAATGAGTCTCCATATGTATGATTAGGGTTTATGCAAGATCATGAGTATCATTGTTATGTGAAGTTGAGAGCTATATTGAACTAGAGGTTGTGCAAGATCATGAGTATCATTGTTATGTGAGATTATTTGATAAGCATTGTTGAAAATAATTGAGTGAGTGTTCATATTCTTGGACTAGGGTTTGTAATAAAGGAGTGTTTCATTGAGTGAGTCATTGAGTGGAGTTGATTGAGCCTAGTAAGTTGGAAGTGTTGAAGTGATAGTTCAAGTTCTGTGAAACAATCTGTTCTATATTATGATTTTATTTGGAAGAGAGATTGAAAGTGATTGAGTGTTGTGCAAGAGTGAAACATATTGAGTCTCTAACCATTCTCTATATGTTTCTATGATTATGGTAGAACCTTGAAGGTTCTACCATAATTTTAATAAATAAATAATTAAAATAGCATCTAAATTAAAAGAATCAATTTTATAAAGAATCACTGTTTCACTAGTAGGAAAGTTCCTCCAATGCATTCATTAAACAATTATATATTCTTCTTCATGAAATATTTGTGTGAATGGCCAACCTAATATATATATCTAACCTAAAGCTATGTTGGTGAAGATACGTGATGGTTCACATTAGGAAGAGACATGATGGTTAAATTTATGAGTTAATAATATAATAATTAAATGATTAATAATACTAACTAATAATGTTAGGATGGAGGATCCTAACATGCCACCCTCCTTAAAAAGAGCTTTCTCCTCAACACTCAAAGTTAGGAGCTTTGTATTTTTTTTCCAAGTAGAATTTTTGCAATTTCTTGTACTATTTTAATGTCATTTTTTCAAAGGCAGGGATATCTTGAAAGTCGAAGTGTTAATGGGGGGTTTCCAAGAACAATAGTAGAATATTCCTTAGGAGAACCATGATGACGATGGGAGGGCAACCCTTGGGATTCCTCAAAAATTTAGATGAATGAATCAAAAGTGGTGGTAACACGTCCATATCCTTTTGTTGTTCCCTAGGAGAACCAACAGTGAATGAGTGTGTAATAACCTTTGTGTTGTTTTTGAATAGGTTTGGTTATATGGCAAGAACTCACAATTAGGGGGAAATTTGAGTGTAGTTCTCGTAGAGTGTAATTTTAGCCATAATGGGCCATTTTAGGAATGTCTACCCCATCCTTACTTGATGAATCGCTCACTTCTAGCATATCAACCATATTGCCTTTATTGTTGTGATCAGGTGTTTGGAATATTTCTTGCTCATTGTCCTTGTGTTCCACATCTTCCTCCTCTTTCTTATCTTTCGTGGCTTCCTCATCTTCCTTACCTTCCTCATCATTTCCATATTTAGTGCTATCTTCAGGTGTATCTCTCACTATGTCTACCTCAATCGCATTTTCATCATTGAGAGAACTACAAGGAATAGTTGCATCTGAAATATATAGCGCAGGTGTAATACATTGATGATTGCGACCAAATTTCTCATTGTAATGATAGCAGAGGATTTTTTCTTATCATTCTTTCATTTCTTCAAAACTAATATTTTTAATTGGTAGGGTTGGGTTATGTTTGGGGGTTGTGTAAGTGCTTTGTGCCTTTCCATTATGTGTAGGTTTGGGGGCAATGTAAGTGGTTTGAGATTTTCCCATAGGTGGTTTCCCTAATCTACGTTGTGCATTGATTTTGTCTTTGGTAAATTTGACCAATACAATAGTCTACATCATGGTACTAGGGTTGACAATTTGTACCTCTAGCTGAATCTCTTTCTTTAATCTGCTAATGAAACAATATGTGAATTTTTTTTCATCCAGCCCTATGTATTGTTTGGTGATATCCTTAAATCAAATTTCATACTCACGCATGAAAGTGTTTTGATGAAGATCCTTGAGCAAATCCCACATGGTTGGGTCCCACATGGCTCTGATACCAAATGGTAGAACCCTAAAGGTTCTAGCACAATTTTAATAAAGAAATAATTAAAATAGCATCTAAATTAAAAGAATCACTTTTATAAAGAATCATTGTTTCACTAGTGCGAAGGTCCCTCCAATACAATAAATAAACAATTATATATTCTCCTTCATGGATGATTTGTGTGAATGGCCAACCTAATATATATATCTAACATAAAGCTACATTGGTGAAGAGACGTGATAGTTCACATTAGGAAGAGATGTGATGGTTCACTTTATGAGTTAATAATATAATAATTAAATGATTAATAATACTAACTAATAATTTTAGGATGGAGGATCCTAACATATTAAGTAATATAATTTGAAAGTGATTGAGTATTGTTGTAACATATTGATTCTCTAACCATTCTCTATATGTTTCTATGAGTCAAAGAATATTCTATGTGAAGCTTGTTTGTGTGATTGAAGAAGTTTTCTATGATAAATTGAGTTGAGTTGAATAAGCTTTTATGAAATCTTGTGAGCTGATTTGAGTAAGTCCTAGAGTGGACTTAAGGATAGATTTGTATAAGATTTTGTGTAAGATTTTTTGGAATCTTACAATGCATATTTGAGACAAGTCTTGGTAAAGACTTGTTGAGCAGATTGGGACAAGTTCTAGTGAGGACTTGTAGAGCATTTTGAGATAAGTCTTTGATAAGACTTGAGAGCAGATTTGATTGATTGATTTGTTCAAACCTTGAGTTAATGTTTGGGGAAAATCTAGCAGAGTTGATTTATGATTGAGTCAAGCTTTATGTTAAGGCTTGAGGATATATTTAAGGACAAAGTTTGGTGCAAATTTGAGGATAGGTTTGTGCCATATCAGAGACAAATATTGAGAAAATTTGTGCTAGATCAAAGGACTATGTTTAGTGCAGATCAGATATAGATATTGATCATATTTGTGCTAGACCAAAGGATTGTGTTTACTATATATTTGATACATATCTCATATCAATATTTGAAGGTGACAGAGTATAGATGACAATAGTCTCCAATGGAGAGAGGTCCATTAGCTAGGGCAGTGAATATAGGTCTTTTTAGTGAGGGTAGGAGTCTTCAGGAGATAGAGATCCATAAGCCAATGTAGTGGAGGCAATAGTTCTTCTATAAGATCACTAGCCAGAGTAGAGGGGACTGGTATCTCCTGTGGATAGAGATCCATGAACTTGATTAGGTGAATGGTGTCTCATTTGGATAAAGATCCATAAAAATTATAATAGGGAAAGGTTTTCCAAGATATTTGTTGAGAAACTTTTAATGAAATAATTTCTTCGTGGAGTAGCCCACATTGGGTGAACCACATTAAATTTGTGTCTCTATTGTGTATGGTGATTTAGGCATTGTTTTTATTACTATTTTTTATATTGCCATTGATATATAATTTTATATTGTTTGGGAAATAAAAAGTAAAAAGTGATCTTATACTGTTCATGCCTCCTATCAGTATAAGCTTGTGTTATTTCTTCCATTGTTTGCAATTGCTGAAAATCCTAATTAATCAAAAAGTTTTATTATTAAGTAAATATAGTTCCCTCTAGGAATAGGTGGATTGTTAAGTGCTTATATTGCTAGGCACTTATCAAGAAGACACACAGGTTTAAATATCGAGGGTAGCCTATTTGCAAAGGTAGTATTCTGATGAGTTTGTGTCAGATCGACGATACAAATCCTAAGAAACTAATGGTCACCTTCACATCGAATCAACAATAACGAGGTAAGATTGGTATGGTTGGGGAAACCCCTATGGTTTGAACACTGCACTTTTCAGTTGCTAAAAATAGTGTGGTTGTGACAAAATCTCCTATGTAACCAGAAAAATTAAGTAAATATGGTTATATATGATATAAAACTACAAGAATATACTTACACTATAGCAACGGTAATAAAGGTTTATTTCACAAGGATAAGGGGAAAGTAAAGCAAACCTATTCTATGTCCTCTTCCCTGTATACCATCATGAAGGAAATAAAACCTATTTACATTGAGCCTGTTGTTCTTGAGCTTAGTCCTTTGATCCATGACTTATGGACATAAAAATAAAGTGCCTTGATTAATTTTTTCAAGCTCTTCTCAGGGGTTTTTGACACCATTTCAAAGGATTTTTTGGCACTTGGGATAGAGGTTATGTCACAATCCAAGGGGTCTAGTACCATATCTCCTTTGAGCTATTGGTGAGCTTGACTGGGCAGCCCTTGAACAAAAAGGTGATCCGACACAACAAACATAATTGGGAAGCTGAAATGACCTTCTTCAAAAAAAATTTGAGGTCCACAAGAACTATAGAAAAGGGTTGTATCATGAACACATTTTCCCTCCTATGCAAAAATTTTAATTCCTGTAATGCAATACGTGTCCTGTGATAATATAGACTTGCAGTTATGTTTTTTTCATCTCGCCTATGTGAATCACTTTCGTGATGCCAAATCCATGAATATCCCCGTTGCAATATTTTGGTCCATCGATTACGCCATTGTAACCTCTCACAAAAATGAGGATGCCCTTCCAAGTCACCAAGGAATTTTCAAAGTCCTCTACCACTATCTCCTCCTTAACTTCCCCAATGGTAACATTCCCACTCCTGAATCAGATGAAGTGAATTCATCCTCTACCCCGAGTCCTACACATTCCAATCCTAAGAGGAAGATCAAAACTAAAAAACCCCATCCTATGGCTAGGAAGAAAATTAATGTGGATTCAACCCCTATTAGAATCTCCCTGTGTCTGAAGCTAAAGGAAGTTTCAGAAACCCCACCTTCCATCTCAGGAAAGCCTCCCAAAGCCCAATCCTCTTCATCTAATTTGGTTGATAAATTTCTCCATAAGTTGGTCATCCATGCCACCAATGCATCCATCACTCACTTGGAGGCTGCCCACATTGCCATCGATAAGGCCATTGAGAGCCTCAAATAATAGAGACACAACCTCATCCTATTATTCTTTTGTGACAATTTTAATGGTTCCATTGTTGAACCCTCCTCTGATGTTAAAGGAGGGGATATTGTAGACGAGGTTGTAGAAATTGCAAAAGATACCTGCCTTGCTAGTTTGAAGGAGATTCCAAAAGTGAAAGAGACCTTGAAGGATGTAGAAAAGGATGCATCAAAGGAAAATGTTTTGAATATTGATGTCCACACTTTTCTACATCCTGACACTCTTCCTTGATGGTATTTTATGCTGGTCTCGATCGTTGTTTTGGGATGTTCTCCATTTCCTTTGGTTTTGTGGCATGCTACTAGGTTTTTTCCTATTTGTCTCCTCCTTTCTACCTTCTGGTGTTGTTCCTTTTTGTTCCTTTGTGCTAAAGGATCATTGGTAATCCTTAAGGTTGCTTTTTGAGTGTAATGGCTTCAAGCCTTTCAGTTTTGATGAGCTTTGCTCTGTTCTTCATGTTTCTCTTTTCCTCCTCTTGTTCCTCTGAGTTAATTTTTGTAAAAGGTGATAGGGCACCTTTCAAATGCCCTTTTTGAATTAATATAATTAACTTACCAAAAACAAAGGTTTATTTCATAGAAAACTATAAACTATGTCTACAACAAGAGAAAAATAAGTAATTAGATACATTATTATGATCATGATAACATATTAACTTTTGAATACCTACATAAGAAGGAAGATGCATAAAAATATGTCTAATGAATATTTATATGAAATTTACATTAAAAATAGAAAATAAATTATATTTATTTTTAAAGAATCATGTACTTCTCTCTCATGCAGATGCACAATACTAAAATGTGTTTTATTTAATAAGTTTTAAATAATTAAGATAGCTTACCTATAACCTATACAAAGTAGCATTAGCTAATGAAGAAAAATGTTTCCTTAATATTGAATATTGAATTTAGTTAAAGAGAAGCAAAGAGGATTAGAATAATCCATCATAGAGATGCAACATATTAATTGAGAATAAAAGTTATTCCTAAAATATTAAGTAATTTATACTCCATAAACTTATGAAGCATGCCTACTCTTATGAGCTCAAAACTTTTATATTATAGCTATGTGTCTCAAATGAAGAAAGCACATATATTGATAAAAATAATTAACATAAAATAAAATAAATCATCAACATAAATCATAGCAATGAGGAATTGATCACCATGAAGCTTTATGTGGACCTTATATTCATAATGTTAAAAACCAAAGTACCTATGATTTTTTGCATACCATGTTATCTTGATGCTACTATGAGTTTACAAACCAATTGGTGTTCATAGATCCTTGTCATTTTTGTATATATATATATATATATATGTTCTCCAATAAATCATCATGAAGAAGAAATAGTATCATGAATATCCATTTGATAATTTATTATATTCTTGATCATAAGAAAGAATTTATGTAAACTAAAGGAGAAAAAATTTTATATACTCAAATCCTTCCTTTGGTTAGAATTATTTTATTCTAAGTTTTTATTTATACATTATATCCATACTTATAAAACTAGTGTCATAAAATAATATTTTTATCTTTTAAAATAATGATAATTACATATATAAATATATATATATATATATAGATATTATTTTTCATATTTTAATTATATATTTTTTCTTTAGATATTGCCAACTAAGAATAATTATTGACATAAAAGTGGTATCATCATCATTCCCAAGTCTATCCTCATAATAAAAGATTGAATCCTAGTAATGTCATTCTCTACTAATCAAAATGGAAGAATCAAGGTTCACCATTTCCTTAGTAACAATGGGCTAATTCTTATTTGTATGTCCACTATTATCATAAGCTAATTATTAAGAAGAATATTAGATACCTTCAAACTCATTTAGACTATTTTAGAATATTCCTCTTGCAAAAGGATGATAAAATAGGATACTCATTAGTTGTAGGTTAATGGAACCTCTAAGAAAATTATTATATTCATATTGTGATTATGAGAAGTGTACACAATAAAATTGTCAAAAGAATTATATTTTTTTGTAGATGAATGGACAATAACATCATCTTAATGGGATTAATCATAATAATAAATTATATGGATTACCTTCAAGAATATTTGGAAGATATTTTGATGGATATTAAGACACTAATTTGTTGATTGCAATACCCATTTGGATGGTACCAATTTAAATAATAGGATCAAAGAGCTTACCATTTCTCAACTCTTTGTGATGTTTCCTACATATGTGCAATTATGACTCTTGACCAAAATATTTATTTTATTTATCATCAATAATTTAGGTTGAAACTCTTTAGTTGAGGGTCCTAAAGTGTAATACTCAAGGCTTATTAACAAATCATCTCTCAATATACATCATTTATTTTAAGCTTGATTATGATTTTTTTGATCTAATGAAAACTCTAAAAAAAATCAAATCCATGTATGAGATGAAGCATGCATTAAACTCAATTTATGTAATGGAATTATTATTATTATTTTTTTTTTAATTTACATGGTGGAATCGGTAGCCGCCACAAATCCGGGTAAGCTGTCCAGCTTTTATGGTTGCCACAGTATTCTACACTGTCTGCCCTAGAAGTTGCCACAAAGATCTTCATGCAGTCTCCCCCTATAACCACCATGCCACAATCATTTTAAACCTTTTACTCTTCTGAAAGCACCAGGAAATGGACAAGCATTCAGTTTGATGAGGCCTGAGATTTGAACCTTGGACCTTCGCCCCCTTATGGGGTTTGAATGAACCAATTGGTCTACACCTCGGACCCATGTAATGGAATTATTATTTAACTTAGTAACACCATTTTTCTCTAGACTGCAATGGACTATTTTTGTTATACAATGCTATACATTGTGAAAAATTCTTAAACATTGTGCTAATTTATGATCTCTCCATATATCTATGATGCAAACATCCAAAGAGGAAATGAAATAACAAGCTGAATGAGGAAGATGAAATGATGAGGTAGAAGAAATAATAAATCAGTGTTCAGAAAACCAAGGAGGAAGTTGGACTTTGACATATAGAAACTAATAAAGAGAAGGAAGAGAGGATAAGAGGGAGAAAATTATTTGTAATAGGAGCTAAACTAGGTTGTGCAAGTCATTTGGGATGGACTTAATTGAAAGAAAAAATAACAAATATCAATTTGTTCTTTGATATTGTTTTGATGTTCTTCGCGTATATATACTTAAAATTTTATTTGTAGTCAAATAAATGTGTTGCAATTTTTGATAAATGATACATATTGATGTAGTCAAAGAAATTTAATGAATGTTATTATATGAAGGTTGAGGAAACTTTTTGTCATTTAGGATGCCAATGAGGACCGTGTTGTCTTGGATAGGGATACCAAGAACATTGGTAAGAAGATCTAAATAAGAGAAGTAATATTGTCATCTGAGAGTGGCTATCATCAAAGTGAAGGAAAGAAATTATCTTGAGCCGTAATCAAGAGCTTATCATCTAGAAATTTGGAAGTTGTCAACATCATCAAATAGAGTTAGTCTTCAATAAAAATTCATACCAATTGTCATCATAGTTAGAGTTTCTCCATTTATCTAACATCGACATAGGTCTATCATTGAAGTTACTATTATCATCATGATGTCATCTATTTCAGTTCTCCATAGTTGATGTTTTCATAATAAAGCTAGTTGATATAAGACCTTCATTGTAAAATTATCTGACTAATTCAAAGTGCTAGAACGGAGTTATTATTGATTTTACCATCAAATATTTATTGACTAGATGGTGCAACCAAAAACCAATATCATCACTATTGAAAAATTTATGACAAATTGAAGATAATCACAACACATGTCATAATATGACTAAAGATATTATCATCCAGGATATATTTTGTTGATTAAAACAAATCATACCTTATGTTATTGCATCATTTTTGGTACTAGATCCAAAACATCACTGAGGTCATCTTAATGGAATGATGGCACAAAATGTAAGAGGGAGGCCATGAGGGCCCCAATATATAGATGTGGTTGAAATACAAAGGGATATTACCGTTTGACTTGATGCAATCAAAACTATCCAAATGAGAGGTGTTCATCTTGAGGAGATTAGTGATAGTGAAGAAGAGAAGATTTATCATGTGAAATCCTGAGATGAAGAGCAAGGGGAAAAATTTGAATATTTATTGATATAATTTATTTCTAACATGGTTCAAAAGTCAAATATAGAAACCCTATCGTACAATGGAAGCTTGAATCTAGATAATATCATAGACTAGATTATCGAAATGAATTACTTTAATTTTGAATGAATAGAATACCCCAAAAGCATGAAAGTTGCTTACACAAATCTTAAAGTGCATCCATCCTTATGGGGGAATGATGTTCAAACTAAAATATGAATAAAAATTAAAAAAAATATCAAGACATGGGAGAGAATGGTCACCAAACTAAAGTCCAAATTATTGTTGTCAGAATACCAATTGAGTATTTTCAAAAAATTATAAAAACTACAACATAAGGATATGAGTGTAAAATATTACATATAAAAATTCTGAAGGCTCACCATTTAGGTTGGTCATGTGAAATATGATGAAGAGAAAGTGTTAAACTATATCAATGGACTATGATTGTCCATACATGATGAAGTTAGTATGATAAGGATAGTAGAATAAGCCTACTAGTATACCTCAAAGGTAGAAGAGAATTTTTCATGGAGGTAACAAAATAATCAAAGAGGAAGAGGAAGGTTCTTGTAAGGATGGGGACTAGCAAACCATGGAGGATGACAATATGAACAGTAAGTAGAAGCTAGTACTTCTCATAATTGATTTCAACCAAAACACTAGAGGAGGTGGAGATTCCTCACAACAAAGAGGTGGTTTTCATTGAGGAAGGGGTAGAGGATTCTTTGAAAGATGTTATAGATGTATAGAAGATGATCATCAAGCATTTGAATGTCCAACAATACAACATAGTAGTAATAATGAAAAGGAGGTCAAGAATCATATTGCATAAGATAAATAATAAAGTGTTTCTTCCTCAAGATATACGAAGGAGATTGAGTAGGGAGAATATTTCATAATGAATATGGGACTATCGAAACCAAAGAAAAGAGAATGTGAACATGTTCAAAGGAGAAATGTTTGTACAACAATGTGCAAATCTAGTGGGAAATATTGCAAGGTCATCATATATAGTGAGAGTATGGATAAATTAGTATCTATTGAGATGGTAGTGAAGTTGGGGTTGATGAGGGTAGAACAAACTAGTCTCTACAAGGTCTCTTGGCTACAAAAGGATACAAAATTCTAGGAAGCGAAAAATGCAAGGTGAATTTTCAAATAATATCATATAAGGAAGAGATCCTATGTGATATTATTCCTATGGATGCTTTCTATGTGTTGTTGGATAGACCTTGGTAATTTTATAGGAGTGTAGTACATGATGATAGGGTAAAAACCTACACCATTGTGAAGGATGGTAAAAAGTATGTACTAAATCCATTGAAGGACAAGGACAAAAGAGAGGACAATGGACTGAAAATATTTTTTATTTTAGGAAAATAATTTTTGAAAGAGATGATTAAGATGGCATGTTTTGCCTTAATTGCTAAAACCACAAAGGGTGGAATGACAAACAAGAAGGAGGATATTTCAAGTGAATTGAAGGATTTTATATAGTATGCAATAGTTTTTTCCAAAGAATTTCCAAATGGATTGACACCAATAAGAAGTATTAGCCATCGCATCGGTTTCATTTCTATATCGAGTTTACCCAATAAGGCAACATATAGGTTGGAACCAATGGAAAATGAAGAAATAAATAGACAAGTTCAGGAGCTATTGGATAAACAACTAATAATGGAGAGCTTTATCCCATGTGTAGTACCATATGTGCTACACCAAAGAAGGGTGGATAATGTTGCATGTGTACATACTCGAGGGATATTAATAATATAACTATCAAGTATGAGTTTCCATTACCACATATGGATCATTTGATGCATTTCCTAAGTGGAGAAAAGTACTTCACAAAGATAGATTTGAATAGTGACTATAATAATATCTATATTAGGGAAGGAGATGAGTGGAATACTACATTCAAGAAAAAAGATAAATTGTATGAGTGGTTTGTTATACCATTTGGTTTGACAAATGAAACTAGTACCTTTATGCAATTGATGAATGAAGTGTTGAAGCCATTTATTGGAAATTTTGTAGTTGTGAATTTGGAGAATATTTTTATAATTAGTAAGAGGAAGGAGGACCACTTGGTGCATTTGATATTGGTCTTGAAAATATTGAAGAAATAAAAGTTTCTAGTCAACTTAAATAAATGTAGTTTTTTGAAGGAGGTATTGGTGTGCTTGGTTTTTATGATTTACCAATAAGGGTTACAAATGGACCTTAGAAGGTCAAGATGCCATTGTGAATTTGCCATCACCTAGAAGTATGTTTGAGACCAAGAGTTTTCATGGTCTTGCAAGTTTTTATAGGAAGTTTATCAGAAACTTTAATAGAAATTGTTCTCTAACACAAAAATTATGAAAGGAGGACAACATGAGTTTAAGTGGACAATTTTAGTAGAAACAAGTTTCAGAATCTTGAAGGATAATATAACAAAATATCTTGTTCTAGATTTAATAGATTTCAAAAATATATTTTAGGTAGGTTATAATGCAAGTGGGACAACAATAGGAGGAGTTTTAATATAAGAGGGTAGACCTATTTCCTATTTTAGTGAGAATCTAAATAAGGTAAAGAGGAAATACTCAGTCTATAATAAAAAAATTTATACTATTGTTAAAGACCTAAAGGAATGGAGGCATTACTATTTGCAAAAAGAGTTTTTGTTCACTAATAACGGTGCTTTGTAGTTTATAAAAAACCCAAGTAAGTTGAATCAAAGACATATGAAGTGGATGGAGTTTTTACAAGGATATTCATTTATCTTGAAGCATAGAAATTGCCATTTGAATCATGTAGTCAATACCTTGAGCATAATAAATCTATTGCTAAACATGGTATAAATTGAAGTCATTGGCTTTGTTGCTATGAAGGAACTTTATACTAATGATATAGATTTCAAGAAAACTTGGGTAGCATGCAATGCAATATTCCTACTATAGGGGACAAGACACTATGGTTGGATTAATTCATCCAAAAGAGACTATTGTTCAAGTGACACCAATTTTACATACCATTATGTTTAGTGAGGGAGAACATAATATGAGAAAACCATAGTGGAGGATTTGAACATTTTGGAGTAGACAAAACAATTGGATAACTTTCTGGAGGAGCTATTCATTTTTTTTGTGCATTTAGTGAATTATACCATGGTGGAAAGGCCTACTACATTTTTTCTCCCTTTTAAAACTTCCTTTGTTTGATTTTATTTGCCTTCAAGGCTAGATCATGTGTGTGTTGACCTTCTCAAGAGTAAGTTACAAAAAAAAATAAATTCTAGTTTTGTTGGCTCTAGTCTCTTGTGACCTATTTCTTCTTTAAGCCCTAATGCCTTTGTTCCTAGGTTGAGATCTATACCAATTATTAGAGTTCCCATAGAAAATACTCTACATCCTATTGATACCCCATCTAAATATGCCTTGGTTAGAAGGTTCATAAAAATTTGGCCAAGCCTGAATACTCTAGAAAAGTGGATATCTATAGCCTGGGGTTCTAAGGTCTCTAGTTATGAATACCTACTCCTTGGCTTCTTCCCTGAGCCTATTAAACATGATTCTCTTCTAATTCAAGTAGGAAATATAATAAAGAAATAATAACTAGAGAAGGAAATAAAAATGTTGTAGCTAAGACTCAATCTACATTGGAGGGTCTCTCCAAAGGGAATAAGCCCACCAAAAAATGATAATGCTTTCATGGAATTGTAGAGGCCTATGTAGGTCCCTTAAAAAAAACTATGTCAAGGTCTGATAAAAGACCTTTGCCCTTGTTTAATACAAATCTAGGGAATAAAGTTAGATTTAAAAAAAGGTACATTTGAAGCATTGAAATCTATTTGGATAAGCACTAAAAATGATGTTATTTGTGCCTGAGGAGCCTCTGGTAGCCTTTTTATAGCATGGGAAAAAATTATTTTTTCCAAAATAGGTGGTAAGCAAAGTGGACATTGGATATCTCTTGTTTTGTATTTTGGAGGTTTCTCTTTCACCAATTTGAAAGTGTATGCCCCTAACTCCCCAATTCCCTACAAGAAATATTTGATTTCAATTCTTTCCTACATTGAAGAAAATAAACCAAGCAATTTTATCTAAGATAGATATTTTAATTATTTGTTCTTCCCCTCAAAAAAAAAGTATTAGAGATACTTACATGGAGTATATGAAAGATATAATATTTGTTGCTAAAATCATCAAACAATCTAAAGGGCAAGAAATAATTCCATTGCTAAAATAATTGACACATTATCGGTCTAGAAAGATATTCTCACATGTTTTCCATCAATAACCAATAAAATAATCCAAAGGATTGTCTGTGATCATAAATATATCCTTTGTATAGTGGCAACAACAAAATTTTAGGTCTCATTCCCTTCAAATATAACCCAAATTGGGTTAACTTGAATGGATTTCTAGAGAAATTTGAGTATTGTTGGAAAGCTTGGTGTCCCTACCACAATTATCAAGATAGATGGAAGATATTTGTTGGATATTTTGAGTAGATGAGTTGTCATTGATGTCAAGAGTGAGTGGTCATTGATGTCAAGCTTTCAACACCAGTCAGTGGCAGTTTCAGTGGGCAACATCAGTTTTAGGTTCTCCAGTTTCAGTTGATCAAGACCCGGTTTTAGGAAGTCAGATGTGGTCCAAAGTGCAAAGAAGAAGCCCAAGTGAATAATATTATAATATTATAAAGGGAAGTTTTAAATTAATTATAAATTAATTAATATAATTTTTATTATAAATTAATTTATAATTTAATTTACTTAACTTAAGTTATTTAAATTAATTATTAATTAATTTTAATATTAATTATAAGTTAGTTTATATTAAT
Source organism: Wollemia nobilis (assembly GCA_028583015.1). Taxonomy (NCBI): domain Eukaryota; kingdom Viridiplantae; phylum Streptophyta; class Pinopsida; order Araucariales; family Araucariaceae; genus Wollemia; species Wollemia nobilis. The sequence continues at coordinate 92,241 of JAQPPZ010006997.1, forward strand.
TTTTATAACCCTAAGGTGGGCTATCAAATTATAATTCGAATTTTTGAAATTTGAATTCCAAGCGCCGACGTGGGAGCAAAATTCCAAAAATGTGTATAAAAAGGGGGATCATCCCACCTTAGAAAAATTACCATGCCTTCGATTTTTAATACATGCGAACCTTGCGAATCGTGCTGCATCCAAGCAAAGAGTGAGCATTGTGATTTTTGTGGAAGTCAACGGCGTACTAAGGCATAAGGTGAAGGAAGTGTTCCTTCCTTCACGTGGGCATCACTAGCCCATGCGGTGGACTCCCAAGCGCTAAGGCGCTTAGGCTTGGGGAGACGGTGGATCGAATCATGCCGAAACCCCTTTTGGGGAAAGTAAGAGGTATGCATTGAAATTGAGCGCCAAAAATTTGGAAGGGTTAGTTAAGCATTTGAAAATTAATTTTTGCATTTTTATTTGGTTTGTAAGGTTGTAAGGGGAGTTATAAGGGTTATGCAAAATTAAATTTTTGGTGTTATTTACCTTAGTATTTGGAAAGGGTAGTAAGGTGTTTTAGGAAGTTGTGTGGTGTTGGATATTATTTTAAGTTGGAGTTTATAAGGTGTATCCAAGGAATTATTATTTTCATGTATGATTTGATGGTTGGGAGAAATAAGGCATAATTGAGCTTTGAGTATTTTTGTGTCTAAGGAATATTTTGAGAAAGTGTTGGAGTGAGATTTTGTCATCTAACCATTGAAATTGGAAAGAAGGAAATTGTGATTTAGACAGGTTTTCCAAGGGCACTTCTACATCAAACAAAAGGTATGGGCATATTCTTCCTAGTGAGTGATTGTTGAATGTTGTGAATGCTAAGTTGGAGTGAAAAGGATTTGGTTAAGGTTTTCCTTGTTGAGTGTGTTTTGAATTAATGCTTCAAGGTTTTCTAGAATAGAGAGTTGTTGATAAAACCTTGTTTTATAAGCATTGTTGTTGAAGTGATTAAGTTGAATGAACTTGAACTAGGGTTTGAAAATATCATGAGTATCATTGTTATGTGAGATTGGTTGATAAGCATTGTTGGAAATATTTGAGTGAGTGTTCATATGTTTGGACTAGGGTTTGTGAGCAAGGATTATTTCATTGAGTGATTGGTTGAGTAGAGTTGATTGAGCCTAGTCAAGTGAATGTGTTAAGGTGATAGTTCAAGTTCTATGAAATAAATTGTTCTATATTCTAAATTGATTTGAGAAAGAGGTTGAGTGTTGATGAATGTGAAGCATATTGAGTCTCTAACAATTCTCTATATGTTTCTAAAAGAGTGATTGAAAGTGATTGAGCATTGTGATGAATGTGAAGCATATTGAGTCTCTAACAATTCTCTTTATGTTTCTATGAGTTTTGGACAAGTTCTAGTGTGGACTTGTTGAGCAGATTTGAGGCAAGTCTTAGAGAAGACTTGTGGATAGATTTGTGTGAGATTTTGTGGAAGCTTACAATACAGATTTGAGGATAGAGATTGAGAATAGATTTGAGGACAAATATTAAGAATAGATTTGAGGATAGATATTGAGGATAGATTTGAGGATAGAATTGAGGATAGAGTTTGGTGCAGATTTGAGGATAGGTTTGTGCTAGAATAGAGATAGAGATTGAGGATATTTGTGCTAGATCGAAGGACTATATTTAGTATATATTTGAGATAGATATTTGAAGGTGATAGAGTATAGAGGATGATAGTCTCCAGTGGATAGAGATCCATTAGCCAGGGTAGTGAGGATAGGTGTCTTTAGTGGATAGAGATCCATTAGCCAGAGCAGTGGGGGTAACAATTCTTCTAGAAGATCACTAGTCAGAGATAAGGAGAAAGGAGTTCTCCTATGGATAGAGATCCATGAACTTGATTAGGGGATTGGTGTCTCCTTTGGATAGAGGTCCATAAACATTGTAGGGAAAGGATTCCCAAGAGAATTTATTTGAGAAAAATTTATAAGGAATATTTTCTCCATGGAGTAGCCCACATTGGGTGAACCACGTTAAATCATGTCTCTCATGTGTGTGATGCTTTGTGTGATGTTTACTGCTTTAATATTGTTGATGGTATCATTTGGATTAAAAAGCAAAAGTTTTATCTTATACTATTCAACCCCCTCTCAGTATAAGCACATGTTCTTCAATTGGTATCAGAGTGGGTCTCTCCATGAAAAGACTAACAGCTTGGAGGAGGATCCATCAGAAACACACATGACTTCAGAAAATGAAGAAGAGACCATGTTTGATATAAAAGAAGAATTCTTTACTACTCTCAAGAATTTGGAAAGAATTAGAGAGAAGAATTCAAGCTTGAAGGAACAAATTCAAGAGGATGAAGAAGCAAGGATGGAACTTCTACAAAATCTCATAGAACTCAAGATAAAGGTAGAAGAAGGAAAGAAAATTGAGCAGGATATGATAGATCTGTTAAGAACAAGAGAAACAGAATGTGAAATATTGGAAGTAGAAATTGTTTATCTAAGGAATGAAGTTGAAAGGACCAAGGTACTACAAGATGTAGAGTATGAGAAACAGAAAAAGGAATCAAGTCTTCAAGAAGTAGAAACTTCAAACAAAGATAGGCAAGCTAAGGATATAAGAAAGGAAGAAAGAAAAGAAGAACCTTGGATGAGAGTTAATCACAAAAGGAGAAGCACTCCACCACAATCTCAAAGGCATCCAAACAGGTTACATAATTTCTTCCATGGTCATTGCTTTTCTTGTAACAAATATGGTCATAGAGCTATACATTGTATTGGTCATGCAAGAAACAATGTCAATAGAAATTTCAATTCTTTTGCACCTCTTATGGATGATGATATTATATGTTACAAATGCAATAATTTTGGGCACAAGGCTAGATGGTGTAAAATGATACTTCTTGAGTCTAGAAAAACAATTTCAACAACTAGGAAAGATGAAAGGGAAAATGTAAAGGCTAGATCAATGTTAGTTCAAACAACCCTTCATGCTCAGGATAAAGAAGAACAATGGTATCTTGATAGTGGTTTCTCTAGTCACATGATAGGAGACAAAGACAAATTCATTGCACTAAAAGAAACCAATAGAGGATCAGTAAGTTTTGGTGATAATGGATCAACAAGGATTGGTGGAAGAGGAACTCTAAGTTTAGATAATGGGAAAACAAGAACAAAAAATGTGTTGTATGTTAAGGGGTTAAAACATAATCTGCTAAGTGTAAGTCAACTTTGTGATCAAGGGCATATGGTTACATTCCACCCAGATAGATGTGAGATAAGAAAATCAGAAACTGGAAAAGTCATTGCCAATGCAAGAAGAACCCCAAACAATCTATACATGCTTAGTGAGATCAAAGGGGAAAAGTGCTTTCTATCACAAGAAGATGAGAGTTGGTTGTGGCATAGAATATTGGGTCACTTGAATTTTGACAACATAGTCAACATAAGCAATAAGCAAGCTGTCAGAGATTTACCCAAAATAAAAAGGCCACAAAACACAATTTGTGCACCTTGTCAACATGGAAAGCAAACTAGAACAAGCTTTAAGTCAAAAGGATATATGTCATCTGAGCCATTGAGTCTAATACATACTGATCTATGTGGTCCTACCAGAACACAGAGTATTCAGGGTGAGAGTTACTTTATATTGTTTATAGATGATTACTCCATAATGGTTTGGGTAGCTTTCCTGAAAGAGAAGTCAGATGCTTTTGAAAAATTCAAAGCATTTAAGGAACTGGTTGAAAATGAAACCGACAAGAGAATTAAGTGTTTGAGATCTGAAAGAGGAGGAGAATTTACCTCAAATGAATTTGTAGAGTTTTGTGAACAACATGGGATCAAGAGAGAATACTCAGCAACAAGAACTCCTCAACAAAATGGAGTAGTTGAAAGGAAAAATAGGACTATTGAGAATATGGCTAGAGCTATGTTAAATGAGTCTAAGCTCTCAGATGGATTTTGGAGAGAAGCAGTCAACACAATAGTATACATAATCACTAGGGCTCAAATGAGGGTAAACCATCACAAGACTCCATATGAGCTTTGGAAAGGAAGACCGACCACTGTAAAACACTTCAAGGTTTTTGGAAGCAAGTGCTACATAAGACGAGAAGATCAAAACTTAGGCAAGTTTGACCCAAGATGTGATGAGGGAATTTTCCTTGGTTATTCCTCTAAGAGTAAAGCCTATAGATGCTTCAACAAGAGAACACACACTATTGTAGAAAGTATAAATGTAACAATTGATGAGAAGATAGATTCAAGAGAACCAGTTCAACAAATTGTGTATCAAGAAGATGGAAGTTGTCAAGAAGAGTTTCATGAGGAATCAGATGAAGAAGAAGAAGAAACACAAAGACTTCTTCCTAAAACTCCATCCAGGTATGTACAGAAGCATCATCCAAAAGATCTAATCATTGGGAATCCATATGAAAGACAGACAAGGAGAAGGATAATAACACCATCTCAACAAGCAAATTTTTCTTTGCTATCTAAGATTGAGCCAAAAGACTTCAATCAAGCAAGTGAAGATGAGTTCTGGATCAAGGCAATGGATGAGGAATTAGATCAGATAGAGAAAAGCAAGACTTGGGAACTTGTTCCATGACCAAAGGACAAGAATGTGATCGACACAAAATGGGTATTCAAAAACAAGCTAAATGAATATGGACAAGTAGTAAGGAATAAAGCAAGGTTAGTGTGCAAAGGTTATGCATAGGTAGAGGGAATTGACTTTGATGAGACATTTGCTCCAGTTGCATGACTTGAAGCCATAAGAATATTTTTAGCCTTCTCAAGTTTTAAAAACTTCAAGGTATATCATATGGATGTTAAGTCAACATTTCTAAATGGTGTTCTAGAAGAAGAAGTCTACATTGAACAACCAGAGGGATTCATATTAACAGATAAACCAGATCATGTATGTAGATTGAAAAAGGCACTGTATGGTCTAAAGCAGGCTCCTAGAGCATGGTACTCAAGATTGGATAAGTATCTTCAAGAACAGGGATTCAGAAAAGGAATAGTAGATAACAACTTATACATAAAAAATGAAGGGAATAATCTACTAATTGTGGTTGTTTATGTTGATGACATCATTTTTGGGGGAAACAATGATAAGATGTGTAAAGAATTTGCTAAGAACATGCAAAATGAATTTGAGATGTCTATGCTTGGTGAGTTGTCCTTCTTTCTTGGACTTCAGATTTCACAATCAGAGAAAGGAGTATTTCTCTCACAAACCAAGTATATAAAAGAGATGCTAAAGAAATTCAAGTTAGAGGATTGCAAACCGGTAAGTACCCCCATGGTCACAGGATGCAAGTTAAGTAAGGATGATGAATCTCCAGAGGTAGATCAGAGATTATATAGATCTATGATTGGTAGCTTGTTGTATGTTACAGCTACAAGACCAGACATAGTGCAATCAATGGGATTAGTGGTAAGGTTTCAGGAAGCACCTAAGGAAACACATGTGGAAGCAGTAAAGAGAATTCTTAGGTATCTAAAAGGGACTATGGATTTTGGGCTCTGGTATCCCAAAAGTGATAGTTTCACACTCACAACATATACAGATGCAGATTGGGCTGGCAGTATTGATGATAGAAAGAGCACAAGTGGAGGAGCATTCTTTCTTGGAGACTGTTTAGTCTCTTGGCTAAGTAAGAAGTAGGTTTCAGTATCCTTATCTACAATAGAAGCAGAATATATTACAGTAATAGCCAGTTGTACATAGGTATTATGGATGAAGTGAACTCTAGAAGACTTCAAGATAAAACATGATCATCCTATTCCCATATTATGTGATAATACAAGTGCTATAAGTATCTCAAAGAATCCAGTGATGCACTCCAGGACAAAGCACATTTCGATCAAGTATCATTTTCTAAGAGAACAGGTGACAGATAAATAGGTCAGGTTGGAATATGTTACTACAAAGGAACAGATAGCAGATATTTTCACTAAGCCACTTTCAAAGGAGACCTTTGAGTATCTTCGAGGAAAACTGGGAGTAATACTCCCACCCCAGAATTAACCACCTCAAGAGGAGGTGGGGGAGGGGCTAAGCTAAGAGACTCATTCTTAGCCCCGAGCCCCAAAGGTGACCCTTTGCCATTGATGTCAAAGGGGGAGAGATTTGAGTAAGGGGGAGAGATTTGGTTTAAGGAGAGAGCATTGAGTCAGGGGGAGCAATTTCCCAAGGGGAGCAGAACAAGAAAAAGGTCAAGTTTTTGGTAAAAAGAATTTGGGTTACCATCAATGACAAAGGGGGAGATTGTTGGACATTTTGAGTAGATGAGTTGTCATTGATGTCAAGAGTGAGTGGTCATTGATGTCAAGCTTTCAGCACCAGTCAATGGTAGTTTCAGTGGGCAACATCAGTTTCAGGTTCTCATAGTTTCTAGTTGATCAAGACCCAGTTCTAGGAAGTTAGATATGGTCCAAAGTGCAAAGAAGAAGCCCAAGTGAATAATATTATAATATTTTTTATAATATTATAAAGGGAAGTTTTAAATTAATTATAAATTAATTAATATAATTTTTATTATAAATTAATTTATAATTTAATTTACTTAAGTTATTTAAATTAATTATTAATTAATTTTAATATTAATTATAAGTTAGTTTATATTAATTTTTATAACCCTAAGGTGGGTTATCAAATTATAATTCAAATTTTTGAAATTCGAATTCCAAGTGCCGATGTGGGAGCAAAATTCCAAAAACATGTATAAAAAGGGGGATCATCCCACCTTAGAAAAATTACCATGCCTTCAATTTTTAATACATGCAAACCTTGTGAATCGTGTTGCATCCAAGCAAAGAGTGAGCATTGTGATTTTTGTGGAAGTCAATGATGCACTAAGGCATAAGGTGAAGGAAGTGTTTCTTCCTTCACGTGGGCATCACTAGCCCATGTGGTGGACTCCCAAGTGCTAAGGTGCTTAGGCTTGGGGAGACGACAGATCGAATCATGCCGAAACCCCTTTTGGGGGAAGCAAAAGGTATGCATTGAAATTTAGCATTGAAAATTTTGAAAGGGTTAGTTGAGTAATTAAAAATTAATTTTTGCATAAATTTATTTGGTTTGTAAGGTTGTAAGGGGAGTTATAAGGGTTATGCAAAATTAAATTTTTGATGTTATTTACCTTAGTATTTGGAAAGGGTAGTAATTTTAGTTGTAGATTTAGATTGTGGTGTTGGATATTATTTTAAGTTGGAGTTTATAAGGTGTATCCAAGGAATTATTATTTTTCATGTATGATTTGATGGTTGTTAATTTCAAAAGGGAGCAATAAGGCATAATTGAGCTTTGAGTATTTTTGTGTCTAAGGAATATTTGAGAAAGTGTTAAGAGTGAGATTTTGTCATCTAACCATTGAAATTGGAAAGAAGGAAATTGTGATTTAGACAGGTTTTCTAAGGGTACTTCTACATCAAAAAAAAGGTATGGGCATATTCTTCCTAGTGAGTGATTGTTGAATGTTGTGAATGCAAAGTTGGAGTGAAAAGGATTTGATTAAGGTTTTCATTGTTGAGTGTGTTTTGAATTAATGCTTCAAGGTTTTCTGGAATAAAGAGTTGTTGATAAAACCTTGTTTTATAAGCATTGTTGTTGAAGTGATTAAGTTGAGTGAAGAACTTGAACTAGGGTTTGAAAAGATCATGAGTATCATTGTTATGTGAGATTGGTTGATAAGCATTGTTGGAAATATTTGAGTGAGTGTTCATATGCTTGGACTAGGGTTTGTGAGCAAGGATTATTTCATTGAGTGATTGGTTGAGTAGAGTTGGTTGAGCCTAGTCAAGTGGATGTGTGAAGTGATAGTTCAAGTTCTATGAAACAAATTATTCTATATTCTGAATTGATTTGAGAAATAGGTTGAGTTTTGATGAGTGTGAAGCATATTGAGTCTCTAAAAATTCTCTATATGTTTCTAAAAGAGTGATTGAAAGTGATTGAGCATTGTGATGAATGTGAAGCATATTGAGTCTCTAACAATTCTATTTATGTTTCTATGAGTTTTGGACAAGTTCTAGTGTGGACTTGTTGAGTAGATTTGAGGTAAGTCTTAGAGAAGACTTGTGGACAGATTTATGTGAGATTTTGTGGAAGCTTACAATACAAATTTGAAGACAAATATTGAGAATAGATTTGAGGATAGAGATTGAGGATAGATTTGAGGATAGATATTGAGGAACGATATTGAGGATAGATTTGAGGATAGAGATTGAGGATAGATTTGAGGATAGATTTTGGTGTAGATTTGAGGATAGGTTTGTGCCAGACTAGAGATAGAGATTGAGAATAGATTTGTGCTAGATCGAAGGACTATGTTTAGTGCAGATTTGAGATAGATCTTTGGAGGTGATAGAGTATAGAGGACGATAGTCTCCAGTGGATAGAGATCCATTAGCCAGGGTAGTGAGGATAGGTGTCTTCAGTGGATAGAGATCCATTAGCCAGAGCAGTGGGGGCAACAGTTCTTCTAGAAGATCACCAATTAGAGCTAGAGGAGAAAGGAGTTCTCCTATGGATAGAGATCCACAAAATTGATTAGGGGATTGGTGTCTCCTTTGGATAGAGGTCCATAAACATTGTAGGGAAAGGATTCCCAAGAGAATTTATTTGAGAAAAATTTATAAGGAATATTTTCTCCGTGGAGTAGCCCACATTGGGTGAACCACGTTAAATCATGTCTCTCATGTGTGTGATGCTTTGTGTGATGTTTATTGCTTTAATATTGTTGATGTTATCATTTGGATTAAAAAGCAAAAAGTTTTATCTTATATTATTCACCCCCCTCTCAGTATAAGCACATGTTCTTTCATTCCCTTCAAATATAACCCAAATTGGGTTAACTTGAATGGATTTCTAGAGAAAATTGAGTATAGTTGGAAAGCTTGGTGTCCCTCCCATAATTATCAAGATAGATGGAAGATCTTAATTTATAGGTCAAGAGTTGATATTAGAAGCTAGATTAAATTACATCATAATGCCAAAAAATTTAAACAACTCCTCTCTCTTAGAATGGGAGAAATGGAATAGATTTTAAAGCTAACACCTCCCAAGGAAACACTAAAATCATAAAGGGATTCCATTCTCTCCGAACTTCATGTGAAATATAGGGAAGAAGAATAATTTTGGATATGCAAATCCCTCATGAATTGGTTGTGGGAAGGAGACTCCAAGAGTAGGTTATTTCATCTTAAGTCTCATAAAATATATGAAAGGAATATGATTCATGAAATTTAGTTGGAAAATGAGGACAAGATCTTCAATTTTTAAGAGGTCAAAAAAGTTGTGTAACCACTATTTTTTTTTAAGAAAAAAACCCCTTGAGGGGCCGCCTTGGTATGAGAGACCATGAAAAGGGAGTTCTACACCATAAAAGTCACCCGGGAGTCGCACTCGACCCTACCCACACCAACATTATCAATTGGATTTTGGATACCCAATTCAACTTTTTGGTAGGGTGGAGATTTGAACCTAGGACCTCCCTTGGAGGATTGCCCTCTCCTCTATAACTCACCTACAATTCCTGGGTAGTGTGTAACCACTATGAATCCCTCTATAAAAAATTATATGAAAAGTATATTTCTCATGTTTCATTGCTACCAAATATTCCTAAGGTAAAAATTGAGGATGTTAGAAATTCTCTTTTCTAGGTAGTCACTCTGGAAAAACTTAAGTACATTGTGTTCAGGTCTACGAAGGATAAATATCTTGGTCTATATGGATTCATTAATACCTTATACTACTAATTTTTTAATCTGATAGTTGTAGATCTTATTGATATGATTGAAGATTCTCATAAAATGGTAATTTGATCGATCCTATTATGTCTACCTTTTTAGCTATAATTCTAAAGGAAAATATTGCCTCAATATTTTGTTGATTTAGGCCTATTTCTTTGTGTAATGCTTCATATAAATTTATAACCAAAATTACATCCTCTAGAACAAAAAATCATCGTGATAAACTTATCTCTGATGAGCAAGGAGGTTTCATCCCTAGCAAGCAACTATATCACAACATTCTATTTGTCCACGAGGCCTTATATACCAGAAATAAAAAAAAATTAGTGTGGTTAAGTTTGATATGGATTTAAAGTCAAGATTTTATTGAAAAGGGATAGTGAAGATTTTATAGTTTGAAGAGGAAGCAACCTGAAGATCCATCTAAAAATTTTATATGCATGTGTACAACAATTTGAAGAAGCTTTTTAGGCAAGAATAATGGAGTGCACATTGCAAAGCTAGGGTTTGCAAAGTGAAGCATAGGGAAAATATAAAAAAATACAAGTGATAGCAATTTATTTTTTTGGAAAAATATTTCAATGGCTAGAGGAGGAACAAATTTTGGGGAAGACAAAAAGCCCTATAATTGATCAATTTTTCTAGGAGAGATCACAAGTACCAATTCGGGTATGACACTCCTTTGGATTTAGCTTTGAAAATATTTCATTAACTAGGGCATTGAAAATAGGTACATCTTGTTTGGAAAGTAATTTATGGTATTTTTTTGGTTGCAATTATGACAAAGACCTCACTTTTCAAAGAACTAGGCAATTAGGTATTCTTTTTATTTTCATAATAGTTTCCCTTTGTTGAGGAGAAGTTGGATCATATGCATCAAGTCTTTAAAGAAAGGGAAGCACCCCATCCAATACCACATATTTGTTCTAATAATTGTACCCTTCTACCCAAGTTAGATGAGTCTCATATGATTGAGGTGCCTCTAGCCCTCATCTAGCAACCTTTGATCATGCTTTCTATTGGAAATATTAAGTATTTTGAGTTGTCATTGATGTCAATAGGTTGATA
>JAQPPZ010006998.1:0-11927 GCA_028583015.1 Wollemia nobilis
GCATTAGGTATTGTAATGGGTCTTGTTAGTCTAAAAAGACTACCTTGATAGATAGCAAAGTTTTGCAGCATGAGACCAGCGTTTCATTTTTTGAGACATAAAGAGCAAAAATGACTAAGGCATAAGAAAGGTCACGATTTCATGACATGACGAATTTTCATGGGTTCAGAGAGGAAAAAGAAGCTAGAGTGCCAGAATATCATGATTTCATGACATAACATATTTTCACGAGCGAGCAGCCCAAAAGAGCCAAAGTGTGAAGAAATGTCATGATTTCATGACATGATAGGTTTTCATGAGCAAGTAGCCCGAAAGAGCCAAAGTGTGAGAAAATATCATGATTTCATGACATGATAAGTTTTCACGAGCAAGCAACCCAAAAAGGCCAAAGTGTGAGAAAATATCATGATTTCATGACATGATAGGTTTTCACCAAATGAAGATATAAGTAGAAATAAATAAACATGCCTCCAAAAGCTTGTGTCAGCAACTGATGATAGATAGTGAAAGAAGTATCAAATCCTAGATTTTTGCTATCAGATTTTGTTTATTATTAGAAGCCATGCAAAACATATTGAAGCATTATTGTAGCCTGATTGCTTGTAATTGATTTTATGTCAGAATATACTAGTTGTAAAGATACTCACCATAGGGTATATATAATAGTAAACGCACCCTGAAAAGAGGTCGGCTCTTAGGCATTTACAAGATTGGATGTATGTACTCTGAATACAAGCAATAAAATTATGCTTCTATTGGCTTCTAGTTCATAGTGTGCAAGTGTATGTATTAACATTCTTTGCTTCTATTCACATTATTGAGTTGTATATTGTATCTATTCTAAAATCTGGACTTATACATAATATAAATCATATTGTTGGAGTTAGAATTTAATACATATGTGTGTTAGATAAATATCTAAATCACATTTGAAGACTATGATTTCTGCGTGAAGATATAATAAATGCTTGAACAGAAAGGGTATATACATTTATCTTAGTTTTTGTTTAATCTGTACCATGAGAAAAGCTCTAGCTACGACTATATTTCCCTCTCTTTCAGTAATTCTCTTTTCCCTTTTCTCATAAAAACCATTAAGGAACCAACCTCCTCTGGAGATTAGATGGAAGATCCCAAGACTAAGTCCATCTATTCAATGTTGACAAAGTCATAGGCGCAAATAACAACCATAGGCCGATTTTGTTCCAACAGTTTTTGGCACGCCCGATGGGACCCTAAATCCCACAGTATTCTATAAGGTTTGGTGTTTGTCTTTGACCTTTTTAAAATCTAAATCAAATCACCTGGTGACTCCATCCGAAGGTATAGACCTAAGAAATACCTTATCTATTTATCTAGTTAGAACTTATGATTATTTACCTATATGATAACTAGATCTAAAGCAAGAAACTCTGAAGAACCCATTGAGTTCTTCGAGTTACATCTTGGTAGCCTAAGAGTGCATCCAGTTTTATCTGCTAGATCAAACCCACCTGCTACCAGTATTACTACCCTTGTACCTACTATTTTGTCCAGCCCTACTATCAATACATCTTCAAATATAACTACCAATAGTTCTATAGTGTAGACAAGTACAATCACTACAATGGTCGCTCCTCCACCAGCTTATCTTACATGGAACCACATGGGTCCATTGAACCTGGTGGTCCAGAATCTGATTCCTATTGTAGCTTTGAAGGCATTGCCTTCATATGATGGAACAGGTAAAATGGTGTATGAACATTGCTTAGATGTTGCATCCTTGGCAGCAATTTACAACATCACTCAAGAAGATGTGATGATCAGGTTTTTGGTCATTTCATTAAAAGGAAAAATGCTCTATTGGTACAGAGCACTTCCTCCTCAATCCATTGCAACTTGGGTAGAACTCGCTGGTAGGCTGGTAGACGAGTTTAATCAGCATGTAGATCCATTCTCCCTACTTAGCTAGTTCAACATTATCAAAAAACATCCTCAAGAGGAAATTGTTGATTTCAATATCCGATTCAGCCGCACCTGGGAAAGAGTGCCCGCTGGATTGAAACCAACCACAGAACAAGCGATGTATTATTATTTAAGAGCTTTTGATTCTGATATCAGTATGATAATACGACAATCATGAATATTCACTTTCCCTACTATTTACCAAGAAGCATCCAAAGTAGAGAGAGATCTCATTGCCACTGGGAGATATCCACCAAAAGCAATAATGCCAATTTTTCTAGATATTCCCCAAGCTCCCAATACTAGTTCTTCAAGCTCTTCCCATTTTCCAAGTATAGATCTTCCAAAATGGAATGGGCAACCATCCATTCCTACAATACAGATGCCTCAAAATTCCTTGGCATTACCTCCTATTCCCATTGTTCCCGCATTACCTGCACCACCTCCTCAACCAACCCAAGAAAATCAGCTCTCTATTATACTAGACATGGTAAAAACTTTGGCAAATGATATGACGTCAATGAAGAGAAGAGAGGTCCGAGAGAAACTTTCAACCAAGAAGGTTTCCTCAAATAACAAGAGATGCGGCTCAATCAAGCAATAGAGGGCAGGAAAGATCAAATGTCATTTATGCAAATGAAGCCGAGGAAGCTGCAGTTCCTCCTACAAATTTTGATTACTAGTGTACCACATGTAATGATCCACATGGAGAAAGTTCATGTATGATCCATCAACATTATGTACAGAATGTAGCTATTGAGAAAGCAGAGAAAAACATGAAAGGTCATGTAAATATGATTAGAGAAACTGATCACAATTTCATGATGCCTACAGTAGAACAAGTTGCAGTCTTAACCAGATCAGGTAAAAAACCTCTGCAAGTGGATCCTCAAGAGCTTCAACCTCTAAGTTTTCCCCCAGCTCCTAAAGCAACACCTAAAAGAGATTCTTCCTATGAAAAAGGACCTCAGGTTCCTGCCCAAAGCTCTAGGCCAGAAATACATAAAGAGTTCACTCCATGGAAGGAAACTGAGACTCAAGATCAAGCTAAGGAGAGGTTAAGATTTCCTTCATTAACTAAGAGACAAAGAATGGAAGCAACTCAAGGATACAAAAATAGATATGACACTTTTTCCAAAGAGAGAGAAAAGAGTGTTGAATCATCTTCATTCAACATAGTGGAAGAAATGAAGAAGACTCCCTCAAAGGCAAGCATGTATGATGCTCTTCAGTTCCCTGGTCAGATTGACCTCCTGTAAGAATCTCTAAAGACAATGAAAAATAAAGGTAAGAACATATCTTACTCAAATACAGTCCAAGAAAATCTAACATCTGCCACTGGAAAAAATAGACCACCTCCCTTCTATTTATCTCTTCAAATGGAAGGGTGGGTTGTACACAACTGCATGATAGATTCAGGTGTTGCTACTACAGTGATACCCAAAGTAGTATGTGACATTATGGGGATGGAGTATACTAGGAGTAATCCAAGAGTCCTACAGTTGGATGGTACTCCAGTTAAAACTGTAGGAGTAATTAAAGACATTCCCATACAACTCCATAGGATGCCTCAAATGGTGGTCATACAAGAAGTGGTAGTGGTAGATTTAGCACCATACTTTGGTATGTGTTTATCTAGAGAATTCATAGCAAAGATAGGAGGATACCTATCTCTAGACTACTCACATTTAGAAATACCTTTCAAAGGTAGGAGGATCAAGATATTTAATGAGAAACCATCTACTTTTCATGTAGAAAAGATAGGGGAGGCTGACACTATAAATATGATGACTGAGGAAATCAGAGAAGTGGATCTAATGGAAGAAACCTTAGAGGATCTTCAAGTAGAAGATCAATTTTCTCTGAAGGATTTCAATGCCATGATAGAAACAGAAATGGGAAGTTATTCCATTGAAAAACCAAAAAAGCAATTGGCACCCACTCCCAAAGAAAATAATTCTACTAGTCAACTTTGGAAGCTATTCTTCGATGGAGCTAGGTGTAAGAATGGAGCTAGTGCTAGAATAGTTTTGATTTCCCCCATAGGGAAGGAAAGAATTTTCTCTTACAGATTGACATGGAGTTGCACCAATAACATAGTAGAGTATGAAGCACTTTGCTTGGGACTGAGGAAAGCTGAGAAACTAGGGGTTAAGCAACTACTAATTTATGGAGATTCAGAACTTATCATGAATCAAGTCATGAGAAAATGTATCAGTAAACAACACTACTTAAAGGCTTACAGAAATAAAGTGTGGGACCTTTTAGAAGCCTTTGAGGCTCTAAATATGAAGTCTATTCCTAGAGAGCAGAATACTCATGCAGATTTGTTGGCATCGATGGGAGCAAATTTTTGTCCCATCAACAATGTTATCTAGAAATCCAAGATGGTTAGACTCATATATAGACCCTCCATGCCAGAAAAAAATATCTTCTAGCAAGTTTTTGAAAATGATGAGCAAATATTAGATTTTTTAATCTATGAGATGAACTGCTCGAGCGGCAGAATGTTGCAAGATGAAGAAGAAGAAGGATTGATTCAATTAAAAAATAATCATATCCCCAAGGGACTTATCACCCTTGAGAGTCTTTTTGATAATAATGATAGGGCAATAGGCCATAAAATAAAAGTTGATAAGCGTCGGTATAAAGAAGTTGAGCTAGAACCAGGAAAAATGATTAAAGTCGGAGTTAGTTGTACAGTAGAAGAGTTGAACCAAATCAGGGAATTATGCAAGAAATTTCTAGATATTATAGCTTGGGTGTACAGTGATCTAAAAGTGTACAAGAAAGAGATTATCCAACACACCATTGAATTAGAGGAAGGAGCCAAGCCTTTCAGGCAAAAGCAAAGGCCTGTAAATCCAAAGATAGAAGCTCTGATGAAGCAAGAATTGTTAAAGCTCCTTCAAGCTAAGATAGTGTATCCTATTAAACATTCTACCTGGGTGGTGAACTTAGTTCCAGTCAGGAAGAAAAATGGAGACATTATATTATGTGTGGATTTCAAAAATTTGAATAGAGCCTCACTCAAGGATCATTATCCCCTCCCATAGATTGACCAAATTTTACACACAGTTGCAGGAGCAGAGAGATTCTCTTTGCTAGATGGTTTTTCTAGGTATAATCAGGTATGGGTCAGAGATGAAGATCAATATAAGACTACCTTTACCACAAAATGGGGAACATTTACCTATCAAAGGATGCCTTTCGGCTTGTCTAACGCTGGAGCAACCTTCCAAAGGGCAATGGATGTGGCTTTCGGTGAGCTTGCTAACAAGATCATAGTCATCTATTTAGATGATATGATAGTTTTTTCTCATCATAAAGAAGATCATATAACACACCTTGAGAAGGTGTTTGAAAAATGCAGGGAATTTGGAATATCTTTGAACCCAAAGAAATCCATATTCATCGTAGAAGAAGGTATCCTACTTGGTCATGTCATCTCTAAAGTTGGATTAGCCATAGATCCTGATAGAGTGAAAGCACTCTTAGAACTTCCCCTACCAGTTAACAAGAAAGGCTTGCAATATTTCTTTGGAAAAATAAATTTTGTGCATAAATTTATTGCAGATTTTGCACAGATTGTTAAACCAATGACTGAATTGTTGAAGAAATATGCACCTTTCAAATGGATAGATCCAAGGAAGAATGCTTTCAAAAATATTCTAGAAGAAATAGCTCAAGCACCTATGTTGGTTAATCCTGACTACTCTCGAGGTTTCATCCTATATGTTGTTGGTGAACAAGAAAGTTATGTTGCAGTCCTCACACAGAAGGGAGCAGACAATGAAGAAAGACCCATAGCTTTTCTGAGTTCCACCATGCATGATCACGAAGAAAGATACAACTTTATTGAGAAACAAGTGTATGTTGTCATGAAATATTTGAATAAATTTAAACATTTTCTATCACAGAGCAGGATCATTGTTTATGTGATCCATCCTGATGTCAGGAATTTTATAATACAAGGGGAACTTGGCGAAAAGAGAGCTGGTTGGGTGACTAAAATACAGGAATATGATGTAGAAATACACCCAACAAAAATAGTAAGGGGTAGAGCTCTATGCCAAGAATTAGCCAAGCAGGCTGCAAATGATCATGTAGAGCACCAGAGTGTAATGGCAAACATAGAATCAGATCAAAATCTAGAAAATACTGATTGGATTGATGATCTTGTGAAGTACTTTCAGACTGGAATGTGTCCTGATAATCTGAATGCTTCACAAAGAAGAAGGTATAGAGCACAAGCATTGAAGTACACCCTTCAATCAGAAGGGTTGTACAAGAAGAATATAGATGGTGTACTATTAAAGTGTATAGGAGAGGATAAGAAACAAAAAGTGTTGAAAGAGTTTCATGGAGGTCTCTCTAGCGAACATTATTCAGGAAGATCCACCACTTTGAAGATACTCAGAGCAGGTTGTTATTGGCCTTCTATTTTTTTTGACACTTACAAAGTAACTAAGAGTTGTGAGCAATGCCAGAGATATGTAGGGAGGAACAGAAATGCCCCTATGCCCTTAAAGTCTATCCAAGTTGAAGAACCTTTCCAACAATGGGGGTTAGATTTTATTGGGATAATAGAGCCTAATTCATCAGCTAGCCACAAGTATATACTTACTACCATAGACTATTTTACTAAGTGGGCTGAAGCCATCCCCACTAAGAAAGTTGATCAAGAAGTTGTAATCGAGTTTGTGGAAAGCTTGATTACAAGGTTTGGTGTACCAGATTCACTAATTACAGATAATGGATCAACTTTCATCGAAGCTAAAATGATTGAGTTTACTAGCAGATATGGTATATATTTGAAGACCTCTTCCAACTACTATCCACAAGGAAATGGCCTAGCTGAGTCTACAAATAAAAACCTCCTCAGAATCCTGAAAAGAACACTAGAAGATAACAAGAGAAGTTGGCATTCTTTAATCAACCAAGCACTATGGGCTGATAGAATTTCAATTAAGAAATCTATTAATACATCACCCTATTCTTTAGTCTATGGTAAAGAGGCTATTTTGCCTATACATATGGAGATACCAACACTAAAGTTACTTAATCAGATGGATGAAGAAGGAGGCCAACCAATGGATGCCCGGTTGATGCAGCTCTTACAACTAGAAGAACAGAGGGAACAGGCCTATAATCACCATCAGAAGCATATGGCAGACACAGAAGGATGGTTCAATAAGAAGACCACTTTCAAAAAATTTAAAGTGGGGGACTTGGTTTTGAAATGGAATGTGAAAAAAGCTAAGCCAGGAAACCATGACAAATTTGATGCCTTTTGGGAAGGCCCTTTTGAAATAATTGCTGAAAAGCAATTTAATTCTTTTCAACTGAAAGATCAGAAGGGTATGATTTTACCCATAACAGTGAATGCTTTTCACTTAAAGCTCTACTTCAAGTAAAGAAAAAGAGAGAATTTTATGTATAGTATGTATATTATAATAGGTTTGTAAATATTTCCCTAAGTTATTTCTAGCTTATAAAATTTTTTGTCATCATTCCACGACCAACCAGAGTTTACCAGCAAGAAGAAGATAAAATCGAAAAGTGCTATATTATCGGGTATAACGGTTTAAATTTGAAATCGCCACGTAGTTTTCTGATGATTGGTGGGAAAGAACCACTTTTGAGAATAAAAGAAGCCTCGAGAAGTATTATTTTTCATTTAATAAGGTTGCTAGCCAACCACCAAAAGAAATTCAAAATTTGCCACATGGCTTTTTGATGATTGGAAAATAGGAACCACCTTTGCAAATAGAAGAAGCTTTGGTAAGCGTAATATTTATTTTAATACAGTTGATAGCCATTGGCCGAATTTTCAAAACATTCGAAAAGGTGATAGAAACAAGGCACAGAGGGATTCAAGAAAATCTAGCCCACCAACCGCAATTAATGCAATCATGCATATCTTTTCTAATTAATGTAAAAACCCTAATTTTACTCCTGAGTAAGTTTCACTGCACCACTTTCTATTCCTATTTTTGAATCCAAGTTTAGTTCAGACAAACTCAGTGTGATAGTCTCTCATGGCTCCAAAGAAGAATAATCAGAAAACAACAATGGTGGCTTCATCTTCTACACCTTCAACAGTGAGACATGAAGAGGAAATGGGTGAAAAATTTATTGATAGAGATGCTAGAATCGGTGACACAGTAGTAACATGGAAAAATCCAGAAAAGATTCGAAGAGATATTGAAGACAGAATGGCTACTGGTATTACTGCATCTTCCCCTACTACTTTTGCTTTCCATTCATTACTCTACTGGTATGTTTACATTCCTGTGCACCCTTGTCCTGAATTGGTCAAAGCAATCATAAATTTTTATGATGAAAAAAGAAAGTTGTTAGAGATTATAGAGGGAGATTGCTTTTTACTCTAAGTACAGATGCTTTTATTGTTGCTTTCATCATTGGTTATGTACCTACCCTTGAGCCTAAGGCTTTTAACCCCATAGACCAAGCAAAATATTTTGTGCCTTCTAAAAAAATGAAGAATTTCCTCATTACGCAGTTAAAAACCCACCTACTAGAGGAAATATGCCCGAAACCCCTATCCACCTAGCAGAGTTCAAAAACCCAGAATTGTTCTCTATATTGGCTATGGTGGCTGGGCTGAAGACTGACGAGAAAGTTCATGGGTGGCAGATTGCCTTAGTCAATTGCCTATCAAACCCAAAAAATTATGACTCTTCAATCATGGATAAAAGTGTTAGGCCTTTATTTTTTGACTGGTCGGGTATCTCTTTCGAGAAATTCATGAAGGTTTATCTGCAATGAAAAGGGGTCTCAGTTTTCTTTTCATTTTTCTTCATACTTGGTATGGCTATTCTTCTATTTTATGGCTAAGGAGCTAGCTTTTATTTCTGTAAATGATAAATATGAAAAAGGGAGGACATTACCAGTATATGAGTGGACCAATGTATTGCATAGAACATAATCATATTACGATTTTAATAGGGAATTTTTGGGTCCAGATCTAAAAATAATGTATGGGGAAATTAGAAGGTTAACCCCAAAATCTGAGAAAGTTCTACAGAACAAACATGCTGAAGAGGGTGACTGGTTCATTCTCACTCAAGGGGTTGTCATTAGGTTATATGGGTTTACTGGGAAACCTTTCTTACTTCCCCATTATGTTATCGATAAGTTATTTGCTTTGGAATATGTAAGACAAACTGAACAAATAAATTTCAAATATGGTACAGGTATAGGTAAAACTGGTACATGTACTATGCCTTTTCAATTTGAGGGTATTATTATTTCTAAGAAGGGTCAACATGAACAGATTACCCAAGGTCTGAGAGAATTGGGGTTAATAGAAATACCTCAGAGATGGAAATATGACCCTATAAATAGATTTGCAGAAAGATAGGCTATTTTAAACAGAACCCCAATGAAGAACTATCATGCATCCATCAGACCAGATATTGAAGCCTGTAGAAATAATAACGAAGATGATGCACTAGAATGGCATGTAGAAAGAATGCAACCGTTGCCCCCTTGGCATGATTTTTATGAACATGTAATGTATTATGATCCTGAGAATAATTCTAAACATGTGTTGGATGAAAATACCATTTCTAGAATGCAGAAGAAAGGGGTAGATTGGACGGTGGGAAAGATTCATGAATGGTGGACCATGAGAGTGCAAACAAATATGATTGATTCGAGGTACCCTATGAAAAATGACCTTGAATTTTTAGTTCGTTATGACCATTATCAAGATTCTTGGTCGGGGGTTTTTCCTATAAAAGTACCTCCTAGCATTGGTGGCAGCAAGGCAGCAAGTCCTGAAGCTACAAAAAAATAGAATATCGACCAAGGTAAAGGAAAGAAAGTTGCAGTTGAGCAACCATTAGCTCAAGCACAAACCAGGCTTAGAACTTCCAAGAAAAGGGCCATTGATGATATCTTCACAAAAGAACAAGGAAAAGCGTATGGGAAAGCTGCTCAGATGATGTTGAAGATGGGATATGAAGGCAAAGGCCTAGGAAAAGAAGGGCAAGGGATCACTGAACCCTTACAGGCAGAAAGGAGAGGAAAACGCCTAGCACTAGGTGTTGATTCATCAAAAGGTAAAACTGCAACCTCTAAAACTCTGAAGTTTGTCCCCCTTCAAACTCAGCTACAGAATCTGATGAAGAACCTCTTTGTATTAAGAGGAGGAGGCTAAAGTCTGTAGCAGAAACTCAAGAAAAAGAGAAACAAAATATTGAAAAAATTCCAAATAATGAGCAAATTGCTCAAGATAATGATGTTGATAATATTGGAACTGCTCCAGATGGTGAGCAAACTGTTCAAAATGATGAAGGTAATGTTCTAAATACAGAGATTATTGAACAAGAAAATGTTCAAATTGGAACTATTGATGATCCAAATGACCTTGCTCAAGGAGGTCAAAATGTATCTATTTTCAAAGAAATTGTTGTAAAAAAGGAGAATGTTGAACATAGAAGAGGACAGCATGGGGAAATTCCCCAAAATGTTGAAATTATAAATCTTGAAGAAGATATAGGCGATGAAAATAGAGTTGATGAAAGAGAAAATGTAGAAGTTCCTACACAGAATGAAGTTCAAGATTCTATCATGAATGAAAGCAATAGAGATCACGAGGAAGAATATGGAAATCAACAAGCACTTCAGATAGAAATAGGTATGGCTTCCCTATTCTCTCACTCTTTTCTCTCTACTCATTCCCAAAACAAATCTCCTTCCATTTCTAGTTCGAAGAAAGATATAATGTTTCCTTTGAATTCATGGTTTTCTTCCCCAGAACCAACATTATATTCACAGCTCCAATCTGAGGTTAATGTTGCATTGGTTCCAAATCCATTTCTCCCTAGCGTTTGTATTCCAGCTATTAAATCAATATCCACTTCAGATGTTGAGAGTCATCCGACTCTTTCAAAACTAAAATATTTGAGAAAGGTAAACAAAAATGCCTTAGACTGGTGGACATCTCATTCCGCTAGAGATTCCAAAACTCTAGCTCATACTCAAGAGATAATTGCTCTTGATCCCACCACCATGCAGAGGAAAAAGGTAAAATTGACACCAATATCAAAGAAATCTAAAGGAGATATGACCATTGAGGATTATCAAGCAGAAGATACAACTGAAGACATTACCCAACTACACATGCCAGATGAATGGGGAAGGGCTCAGGCCCATTTAGGAACCATTTACTTGCATGGAGAATATTTCAAGGAGAAATTTATCAAAGAACAAGGGGCCAGGAAAGAATTAGAGTCAATCCTACAGGAACAAAAATTGATAGAAAAGGCCCTGAAGCTGGAAGCAAAGAAATGGGAAGATAAGTTTGGTGAAGCTGCTAATGAAGCAACCAAATATAAAGAAAAATTGGAGGAGGCAGATGCACAGATTCAATCTCTGAATCTACAGGTTCAACAACTTCAACAATAGATCCTAGAAAAGCAGAACGCACCATCTGGTCTCTCAAAGGAAAGAGTCAAAGCAGTAAGAAAAGAAATGTTCGAAGATATATTGACACTAAGCCTTAGAGCAAGGCCTATGTTGTTGTACCTAGCCAAAGTAAAGGAAGTAATTGAAGTAGTCAGCGATGAATTAAAAGCTTCAGTGAGCTTTCTACAAGAAAGATCAGATGTAGCAACAAAAATTCAAGTCTTGTCTGAGAAAATGCCAGAGAGCATCGCTGCTAAGATCCGAAGTGAAGCTTGGTCTCAGGCCAAGATTGTGGCCAAAATTTTATTTAGAAGGTTTAAACTTGTAACTCAAGGTGAAAAACTCCTTCAAGAGTTAGAAGTTGAAGCTAAGGGACTAGTGAAGCATTTAAATCTGGAAAACAAATGTGGACTTCCATATTTGTGGGATGAAAATTCAAAAGTTTTAAGTGAAGATGCACTAACAATGTCCCTAAAATATTTTATGGAAGATGAATCTGAAATAGAAAGTTAGTAAGAACCTGTAGAGGAAGCATGAATATTTTC
>JAQPPZ010006999.1:0-11785 GCA_028583015.1 Wollemia nobilis
TGGCATTTTTTCCACATTGTTTTGATTCGTGATTATTCATGCATTAATTGTTAAAGTTCTCATTCCTCTGTGTTTCTCTGCGAGTTTTGATCCCAAAACAGCTAAGTCCGAAGACTATCACGATATCACGACCAAAAATAGCATGGAGAGCACAGGTTAAAAATTGTCGCGATATCGCAACATGTCACGTTATCGTGGGTCTTTTGAGGAGAGAGAAGCCAAAGTCAAAAAATGTCACGATATCACGACGTGTTCCGAAATCGTGGTCAAAGTGGTCAACAGAGGCAGAGCAGTGAAATTGTAGCGAAATCACGACATGTCGCGTTTTCACGACTTGCGATGGACATGGAGCAGAATGTTAGAAATTGTCATGAAATCATGACATAATTGAGGAAAGGGCAATGACAATGAACCTTGTTGCAATTTCCACCTGACAGAAAAAATGAACGAGGGCCGAGGATGTAAAGATGTCGTGATATCTGATATGTCACGAATTATCGAGGTCCAAGTTGAAGAAAAAACATAAGACATAGAAAGGCATCGTGATTTCACGAAATTTTGAAAGATGAGACCAAGCAAAAACGAAATAAATCACGTGATTTTGCAACATGAAGTAGCATGTGAAGGCTTAGGAAGCCATCGCGATTTCATGACATATTGTGGAGAAAAGCTAAATAGACAAGAAATGTCATGATTTTGGACTGTCTTGTTTCGCGATGTAGCAAACTCAGAAAGAACAAAATGCGTTCAGACATCTGATTTTGTGACTTGTTCCATGTAGCCACTGCCCAGAGGATGAAAGCCAAGGGGAGAAAATTGTGTGATTTTGCGACATGAAAGATGCTTTGTTTTGCAAATGGATGAAGAAAGACAGAAGAAAAGAATTCGTAATGATTTCGCGGCATGGAGACGTTTCGCGACTTGGAGGGGTTGAAAGAAGCGAGATGAAAGAACATGTGGATTTTTGCTACATGTTAGGGGAAAGAAGTCCCAACAGAGGAGAATGTCATGATTGCGTACGTAGGGGAAGATAAATCAGAGAGAGAAAGATGCTGTGAAATCGCGACTTGTTACTTTTACGGTTTGAAATAGCCCAAAAAGTAAAATATGAGGAAAGAATGTTGTCGATTTGGCGATAAAATATTATAATTTCGCGAGAACAAAAGGTGGAAGAAGGAAGCGAATAGTAGGAAACGTTGGAGTTTTTGAGGCCATCCGCGATTTTCCGTGACCTCGAGGTGAAAAAAAAAGAAGAACAAGAGCAGAATATCACGATTTTGAGGCATTGTTGATTTACGATCCAAAATCGTCAAAAAGCATACGGAAGAAAATATGTCATGATTTCCCGTATGTCGTTTTCGCGACCTATCATGGTTTCGTTCTATATTGTGATTCAAACGCGGAGAGTCATTATGATTTCAAAGTATTAAAGCACTCCCGAGAATTGAATGTTTTGTTGCTTCCAGTACATTCTGGTAGAACAACGTGCCTGGAGTCTATAGTTTTTCGAAGCTACTGGAATTGAAGATGCCTCCATTATTTCAAATTTCTGGTCATGATTTTCCTGTGGTCCGGATACTCAGGAGATGACCATTTTTAAGATACTAGTTCCTTGTTTCATTTAATTTTTGGTTTCTCAGGGGTGGTTTAAAGGATCATTTCACATATTCGTTCCTGCATATTTTGTAGATCCTGAAAAGGGAGGTCCATTTCATTTTTAAATGCTACAAATGAGGCCCAAGGCCTCTATAAATAGCATATATCTTAGAAAAGAGATCGAGAGAGACTTTTCACCAGAAACACTTTCTGAGTTTTTTCGCATGAATGAAAGAGTGTTGGCCTCTATTTTTACAAGCAACGTTCTGTGTGTTTTCCCTTCTATCTTACATTCCTCATTCTAACTAGTATTTCTTACCTTTACGTGCTTAATTTAAATTTTCATCCGAGTTTAAATATTGCTAGTGAGGAAGTGAGTTTTGGTCTATGATTTTAAAGTTATCTTTGCAAGGTTGTAAGTGAATTATGTGCGTGTCTTCTATTATAGTTTATTAGTTTGCTTAAATTTATCTGTTGTTAATCTTTTCTCGATCCGACAAATTTGGCTTTGTTATTTTCTTTTTGTAATTTCTCATTTCTTTCTACTACATTTCAATTCATTTCCTACACTTGGGTCTAAAATCAAAGTTTGAGAAGTTTAGTAAGGGAACCAAGCCTCTATGGAGTTATTGAGGGGGGAGACATTTATTTCTCTTGGCAATTTAATGTTAGCAAGGCTCTAAGGTGCATTTATTTTAAAATCCTTTTTCCTAGCAGCTTAAATGACCAACAATTTTAGCTTAATGATAAAGTTTACTGTCCTTGAAAGGATAATAGATTTTTGGCATGCCGGGGTGGGATAGTGGCTTCCTCTCTGAGAGGGATATCCATAGTATTGGGTTTATATTCACCTTCATCTAGTATAGTTAGAAAATTTGGTGACTCTGCAGTGCCTAGGAATCTCTATGTGGATACAGTGGAAAATATACTCCTGATCACGAGATCGAAGTCCAAAAAAATTTAACAGAATCTTGTGAGTTTTTGAACTTAACGACTTTAAAAGGGGTGAACATCTAGTTTTTTCTCCGCCGCTCGCATCATCACCCTTATCCACAAACATCCATTTGGTATTGATACTAGTTTTCCATCTTCTCGGACACATCCACTAGTCCCAATGGCGGTATCCTCAAGCCCTTGACCATTTCGGCATGGAATGGTTCAAAAGCCTTAGATTGACGGGCTCAAAATCCGGTTCCTTGAGGTTGCTTTTAAGCTGTACCAACCTATGATGGTCTTAGTTAGGCGCATATGAACATATTCATGATAGCTTCTTTGGCGGCCATTCATGATCTAACCAGATGGATATGTGATGGTGAAGTTATTAAACTATGTGTGAGAGGAAAATTGTTGTCTGGTACGATCTCTACAACTAACACTATTGCATCATGGGATCAGCTAGGAGAATTGTTAGTTAAGAATTTTCATGAGCGAGTGATCATTTTCTTTTTGCATTCGTTTAATGCAATTGCGGAGAGGCACCCGTGGGAGATGATAGTGATTTCCAATGTTTAATTTACGGAAGGCCTGACGTGAGTGCTGAAGGTCTTTCCCTACACCTGAGCAATTTACCACGTCTACTGTCTTTGAGCGTTCAACACAGACATTAGTTTGGCGATCGGCGGTCCGATGTGATGACCTTCCGAAATTATTCGAACAAGTACAAAAAGGCGAAGGCGAGACTTGATTCAATCGATAGGCTTTCTCCAAAAGGTAACAATGCCCATTTCCACAAATATTCCACTAGCATTTCTATCCTAGTTACTTTTTGCAGTCCATGTCTTCTGTGTCCAGTTCCATCTTGGAGCTCCTGGTGCACGGAGGTCGCACCATCCGGAGTTCCTCTAGCTCTCATACTTAACGAAATCCCGATTCTGCACCTATTATTTACGTATTCTGCTTCCACTTTATTTCTAGCCCTCCGGCACTGCTTTGCAGGTTCTTTACCCTGGGCACCTCCTGCTTTGTAAATCCTTATCTTCCTACAAAACTCTTATGAGAGGTAAATAAATATGTGATTAAGCATAGGAGCAATGGGCAATAAGATCACATGCCCAGTTGAAAGGAA
Organism: Wollemia nobilis; assembly: GCA_028583015.1. NCBI lineage: Eukaryota > Viridiplantae > Streptophyta > Pinopsida > Araucariales > Araucariaceae > Wollemia > Wollemia nobilis. The sequence continues at coordinate 3,662 of JAQPPZ010006999.1, forward strand.
GCAATATAGCTGAGATTTCCATTACTAAGAAGTTTTAGCCTCCGTTGATTACTAAGAGGAACAAGCTACTTCAACAAGCCAACCACCTGAGGAAGAGACTTATTTGTTTTGGCAAATGAAGATGCGGTCCTTTGAAAGAACATGTTGGTGTTCAACATGTAAAGAGCCACATGGGTGAGAGATGCTTGCATAGGTTCATTGAATTATGTGGAGACCTTAGCCACTGGTTCTTTGGGAGGGCAAGTCAACATGATCTCCGAGATAGGTCATAGCATTAATGGTTCCATCAGAAGAACAGGGGTTTCGATTCTCACAAGGTCTTAGAAAGAAGCATCACTATGATCCTAACCAGGCTAGAGCCATTAAAAGTAAAAGCCAGCTGGTTTGAGAAAAAAAGTAACAACTCCTATGCAGTCTCAAGCTAGTTGCCCTATTTTACCCAAAAGATCATGTTCACGAGAAATTTCAAGAAAAAGGCTGAAGCTACAGGGCAGGATCGGAAGCAAGAGGAACAAGCGAAAAGAAAATGGATAAACACCCGTGTTGACCAAAAGGTTGAGAGTAGAAGCCACTCACGGTATCGGAGTCAGATATGATCCCCCTTTTGAAAAGAAGAATACATTTGCAGTTCATACAACATTTAAAAGAAATGAAGAAGATCCGACAAAGGGTTAGTCCTGTACCAGTGCATACAATTGCTAGACGGGTAGATTTATTGCAAGAGTCTTTCAAAATCTATGAGGTGATAGTGAGGAAAGCCCTACCCAGATAATTTATGCTCAAGCATTAACCAACCTCAATCATTGGTAAGAATAGACCACCCCTATTTTTATATGCCACTTCAAGCTGGAGGGGTTGGATCGTTTGTAACGCTCATGATTGATTAAATTATAGTGCTACATAGCTTTCATGCTTAAAGGCAGTTTGTAAGGTTATGGGTATGGAATTTCACGAAGTAGCCACTAGAAGTGTCTTGCATTAGATGGTCCTCTGTGAAAGTAGTGGGGGGTAATCAGGGATGTCTCGATTATTTTACACAGTGTGCCTAAGTTACGATCATTAGGGAGATAGTTGTGGTTGATCTAGAATTTCGTATTTCGGTGTCTTGATTATCAAGAGAATTCTTCAGGGGAAAGTTGGGGGGATATCTTTCACTGATTATTCTCATGGAGATTTTTAAAGGAAAGAGAATACCAATTCTAATGAAAAAATCTTTCCTCTTTCATATAAATCGGTGGGATGGTAGGGAAAGACCATGCAGTATGTAAAATCCTTTGATGAGTTAGAAGGTTCAGATTTAATGAGTGAGGTTTTTAGTGAAATCGATTGGAAGGGGGTATTTCAATCTTGTTTAGATGCTGTGCGAAAGACTAAAATTGAATATTATTCTATCACAAAGCAGAGGATGCTGCAATTAGGAACTTATTCCAAGATGATCGGGGCTCTATCCTAGATCAATTATAGAAGTTATATTTTGATGGGGCAAGATGCAAAAATGGTGGAGGAATGAGGTATTGTTTTGATTTATCCCTCTGGTTTACAAAAGAACATATTCATCCTGTCTCAATAGGTTATACTAACAAAATGCCATATAAGTCTGAAGCATTATGCCTAGGCTTGGAAAAGAGCAAGAAAATTGGGAATCGAACTAGTTGCAGATGTTTGGTAGATTAGGAGTTGATTGTAAACCGAGTAACAACCGTGGGTGTGTCCAAGCGGCATTACTCAAAGCATACCACAATCAATTTTGGGACTGTTGGAGTCTTTCAGAACTCTGAGTATTCAAGCCATTTCACAAGAGCGAAATAAGCATGCTGATATTCTAGCATCTCTTAGAGAAATTTTTTCTCCCATTGGGCGAGTGGTAAAGAAACCAAATATTGTAAGAATGGTCCCCTGGACAAACCTAGTGTCCGGACAAAGTTACTTTACTGGAAATTCTTAGAGAGTGATGGGCAAATTTTTTACTTTTTTATTCAAGGAAAGTTGACTATCAAAGGAAGAACCTTGGAGCATGAAAGAGAATCTAAATGGTAAGTTTAGTTACGAAATAATCATATTTTGAAAGGTCTTATCCTCTAGAAAGTTTGTTTTGATCAGCATGATCGTTCCAAGAAACATGATTGAGATATAAAGGAGTATATGGAAGCTGGAGTTCCGGAGACCCAACAAGGTCATTAATATTAGGACTGAGTCTGCTCCTAATAAATTGCAAGAAATTAATCAAGTATGTCAAAATTTTTTGATATTGTAGTCCGGACTTATGAGGATTGAGGGGATATGACAAACAGATTATTTATCATACTATTGAGTTGGAGGAAGGAGTTAAACCTTCCTTTGCAGTGAAGAAGCGACAGGTGAATCCAAATATTGGGGCTCTCATGGGGTCAAACTTGAGAAAATGTTTGAAACCAAGATTATATACCTAGAGTTAAGCACTCAACTTGGGTAGCTAATCTAGTTTTAGTTAAGAGAAAGAAAAAAGGGGAACCTACTGCTGTATGTGTGGATTTTGAAGACTTGAAGCTGCGCATCTCTAAAGATCACTACACCTTCCTCGCATTGATGGGATAATTCATTTTTTTCTTTGGGCTCGGCGTTTCTTCTTTGCTAGATGGTTTCTTCAGATATACTTACGGTTAGGTTAGAGATGAGGACCCATTACAAAGCGCATTCACAACCATTGGGGCACTTTTTCTTGTAAACTCGTGCTGTATGCTGTCGGTTATCCAGTCTTGGGGACACATTCCAGGAGAGCCATAGACTTGCGTTAGAGCTTTTGAACAAGATTATTGTCACATCTATCTTGGTATGTTGGTACATGTACCTACTACTTCGGGGGGATCATCTGCTCACGAGGCAAATATTTTGGAAAATGTAGAGAGTTTGGTATTTCCACTTAATCAGAAGAAGTTATTTTGTAGTGAGAGGAAGGTAAACTCTTGAGGCTGTTATTCCAGAATATGGTTTGGCAATTGATCATCTAGGGTGAAAGCATTGAAGAAAGCCGTAAGCTCCTTGCCAATAAGAAGAGAGTTACGGGTATTTCTTAAAGAAATTAATTTTATCAGGAAGTTCATTATTTAGCTTTGCTTGAGTTGTAAAGCCCATGACTGAGTTTTAAAGAAAGCCAGGAATTGAAGTGGGCACATCGGAGGAGGAGAGGCATTCAGGAGATTAAGGAGGAGAATAAACGTGCTTCTGTTAATTAATCCATTTATTCAAAATATTTCATTCTATATGAGAGTTGGAGAAAGATAGAGAGCTGTGCAGGAGTGCTCACACGAGAAAGGAGATGAAAGGGACAGAAATGCCCATTTCTTTCCTTGAATAAGGTTATCTTACCTCATGAGGGAGCAAAAATATAAATTTTCATTGAGAAATAGGTATGTCTTGTCATGAAGTCTCTTAAGAAGTTCAAGCATTTTATATCTCGAAGTACAGAACATTCAATCTATGTTACGCCACATCCAAATGTAAGGAATTTCATCATTTAGGGTGGGATGGGTGATATAGCGCCTTGGTTGAGTCCTTATAATTCAAAGAATTTGATGTTGAGATTCATCGGTAGCCAAAAATTTGGTGCGGGGGTAAGGCCTTATGCATGACCTTAGTAAAGCTGCAATCCTGGGATATGGGTGATTATCAGCAAGATGGTTTACAATGAAGATCAGGAATATGGTGAACCTCTTTGTATAAGAGGAAAGATTGGGCTGAGGACCTAGTCAAATTATTTCACTAACTGGAAAGATGCACTTCACGGTTAAATGCCTCGTAAGAAGAGGGGTTTCACGCAACTCTCGAATATGTGTTCTCTCGAAAGGTTGTTTTCAAGAATATCGATGGCATTATTTTAAGTGTGTCAAGGAATGAAGGAGAAGGTAGACTCCTAAGGAGTTTCATTTCTGGCATATCGAAGGAGGGACACTATGCGGGTAGACCAATGGCTTTGAAAATTATTTAAGTGGTTACTATTGGTAACTTTGTTCATGGGATGCTTCAGGAGTTTGTCAAAGAATGTCGAGGGATGTTAGAGGTATCACCAAGGAAGGGTTTAAAAGTGCATCATTACCACTGCATCCAATTCGAGTTCAAACACCTTTCATTCATAAGGATTGGCTTTATTAGGATCATTGATCTTAATTCTTCGCTAGACACAAGTATCTTGACAGAAATCAGTTATTTCACGAGATGGTGAGAGGCTATTCCAACCAGGTTACCAAATCAAGAAGTGGTGATCTCTTTCATCAGGAGGAGTGATCACCATCTTTTTAACATTCTAAGCTCTTATCACAGATATGAGACTCCATTCATTGGTGATGAGCTAGTCAAAATTTGCGAAAAGAAATATGGTCTTTCCTAAAAGACATCCTCTACCACAATACCCTTAGGGGAGATGCTTGGTAAGAGTCTACAAACAAGAACTTGCTATGGATTTTGAAGAGGTCCTGGGAGATAACAAGAGATCATGGCACATACGTAAATCAATCCTTATAGGGGGATAGGATTTCAATCAAGAGGTCTACTCAAGACTTCACCATGTGCTTTAGTATATGGAGAAAAGGGGCAAGGTTTCCTGTTCATCTAGAATTACCGATTTTCTAGCGGTTGTAGGGATTTCGAGGATGATAGAAGTGATGATGTAGATCATATGGATTATAAGGTGGGCTCGGTTTGTTGGAGTTTCGAAGAGCATGTTCACGCGGCCCATGAGGGAATTTGCTAAGCATACACGAGTTATTTCAAAATGGTTCCACAAAAATTCTAGTTGTTGAAAGTACTTAAGGTGGGTGATTTGGTCTGAAATGGAATGAAAAGAAAGCCAAGCCCCGAGGAAGTCACAAGAAGTTTGATGCTCTATGGGAGGGACCATTTAATGCACTGTCTTTATTAGGCAGCAAATTCATTTCATACAGAGGAGAGTTGGATGGTAGCCCACTTCCTATTTGGGTGAGCAGCTTTCATCTAAAAGCCTACACTCCATGATATAGGTCCAGTATTACCTTGTACAGTTATTTTGCTTTTGTAAAAAAAAGGACAAAAAAAAGAAAAACGAGAAAAAGAAAAAAATGATTTGTTGAAATCACTCTTGTCCTTGGCTCTTGCATACGAGCCTGTGAGTAACGTTTATTTCTTTCTTTTTCTCTCCTCCTTCCCAATGTTATTAGCTTTTGATTAATTCTTTTTTCCCCTCCCTTCTTTTGTTCCCTTCCTCACTCATTCTTTCTTCCATCGTCCGTAATTAAACCACTATATTGTTTTCACCCCTCTAACATTCTCACTTCTTTCATTCACTTATTCTAATCCTTTTTTTATTTTTAGTATTTGTCACAGTCCATACATTTTCACTCTCATTTCTTCATTTCTTACTATTTTTGTTTCATTACGCAAGTAGGTAACTCGAGTATCTCTTCCTCCTCTGTTGTATCTCTCACGCTACACTCCTTCATTCACCCCATTCCATCTTTCCTATTTCCATTCCATATCCTCCTCCACTCATTCATATTCATTTTCTTTGCAACCCCGGTGCTTTCATCTTGTGTGAAGATCTTTTTACAACTGGTGAGCTAAGCTAGATATAGTTTTATTTGAGTTGTAGAGTGAAATCGACAAGAGTTGTTGCAACGCTCTACAGAGATGTTTTCTAACGGTCGGCACTTCCCCTTTCTGCTCTCATGTTTTTCTTAAACTCTGTTGCCAAATGGATTTGTTTCCAAGTTATTCATGCATACGTGAGCTACATACCATGTGGGCCACCAAGAATGTTGGCATTTTTGCCACGTTGGCTTGATTCGTAGATTATTCATGCATTAGTTTATTAAAGACTCTCATTCCTCTGTGTTTCTCTAAGAGTTTTTATCCCAAAATAGCTAAATCGAAAGTAACCGTTATATCACGACCGAAAATGACATGGAGAGCACGGGTTAAAAATCATCGCGTTATTCCTGTCTTTTGTCTTCGTCTTTATGAGAGAAAGCCAAAGTCAATTTTTGATATCAGCGACGTGTTCAGATTATTATGGTCAATCTGGTCGAACGGAGGTAGAGCGGTAAAATTGTCGTGTAACGAGCATAGATTTTATCACGACTCGAAGTGGTCATGAAGCGGTGAGTGTTAGGAATTGTCGCGAAATCATGACATAATCGAGCAAAGGGAAATGACAATGAACCTGTGTTTTTCGCGACAAAAAAAATGGACAAGGGCTAGAGTGTAAAAGGACGTGTAACGATATAACGACATGTCGCGTTATTGCGGTCAAGTTGGAAGAAAAAAGCATAAGGCATGGAAAGCGGTTGCGTTTACGACATTTTAGAAGATGAGACCAAAGCAAGAATGAGAAACCCCAAAACATCAAGTAAAGAGCAAAGGATCATGGTCCTTAGAAACAACGATATAGAGGAAGCAAAGAGGGCCCCCCATTTAATGACATATTGTGAAAGAAAGCTAAATGGGCAAGAAATGTCGCGATTTGGTGACATGTCTTGTTTCCCAGATGTTGACTGACAGAAAGAACAAAATGAGTAGGAAACGTCGCGATTTAGTGACTTGTTCCATTTTTCTACCTACAAAGGCAGAGGATAGAGGACCAGGGAAGAGAATTATCATCACGAGTTTTCGGCATGGTGTTTTACGTTTGAGGTGCAAATGAGAAGAAGACCTGCGAAGCGGAGAAGAATTATCCGCGATTTTGCGCGAAATGGTGTATTTTTTTGACTTGGAGGAGTTGAAGAAGCGAGATGAAAGAACATGTTGGAATTCGCTACATGTTGAGGAAAGAATCCCATCAAAAGAGGGAGTATCACGATTTAGGACGTACTAGGAAGATAAATTCGTAAAGAGAATCTTCTAGCAAAATTGTGAAAGCTTGTCACACTTTTCGTGGTTTAGAGATGGTGTGGGGACAATATGAGAAAAAGCGTCATGATTTTTCATGATATGTTGCAGTTTCATGAGAACAGGCGAGAGAAGGGCGAGAATAGTAAGGAACATCATGGTTGTTGCGGCCTCGTCACATTTTTAGAGACCTAGGTGAAAAAAAGAGAACAAGAAACCGAATACATCATGACCTCTAGACATGGTTGATTTTCATGATCCAAAATGGCAAAAGCATATAGAAGAGAAATATGCCGTGATTTATGACATGTCACTTTTTCTGAACCTTTACTCTCGATTTCACGAAAGTATAGCGATTCAAACGGGCCGATGATCATTACATTTCAAGGATTAAAGCACTCCAGAATTGAATGTTTCTTTCCAGTAAATGCGTGCAAGGTAGAGACAGTGCTGAGGCCTATAGTTTTTTAGCTACCTGAATTGAAGATGCATCCATCTATTAAAGTTTATGTTCGTGATTTTCTAATGGTCCAGCATGCTCAAGGGATGAATTTAATGAAAACGACCGATTCCACTGTTTCATTTAATTTTTGGTTCAAAATCCCATCGTTAGTTTAGGGGATCATTTTCCTTACTTGCCTCTTGCTACATTTTTTAGATCTTGAGAGTTAATTCCATTTTTACATGCTATAAAGAGGAAAGTCCTCTATAAATATCAATGTATCTCTTGAAAGAGATCGAGAGAGGTACTTTTGCTTTGAAAACCTTTTTCAGTTTTTTGTGAATGAAAGATATTTGGCCTTTTGTTTTAAAGCAGCGTTTTCTGTGTTTTTCGTCTCTTTTCTACATTCATCATTTATGCTCGTATTTCTTATTTCGTTACCTTAATTTAATAGTGCATCTTAGTTTAAATATTGCTGAGTGACAAGTGAGTTCTAGAATACAGTTTAGAGGTTATCCACGCCAGAGTTGTAAAGTGAATTACGTCGATGTCTTATGGTATATCTTTATTGTGTGGTGCTTAAATTTATTTCTTGCTAATCTTTCTATAAATGGCCAATTTGGCCTGTAGCTACATTTCTCATTTCTTTCTGTAATTTCTCATTTCTTGCCATATTTCCAATTCCTTTTCTACAACTTTATTCTGAAATCAAGCTTAGATTTATTTGAGAACCGAGATGACCTCTGGAGAGATTGGTGCAGGAGACATTCTTTCTCTCGGCCTTTCAATGTTGGCAGGGTCTAGGGTGTTTATTTTAAAATCCTTTCTGTGGCGATTCATGACCAACA
>JAQPPZ010007000.1:0-12022 GCA_028583015.1 Wollemia nobilis
GATAATCCAATGTATTTGAATGTATGAATGGAGAGATGTCATTCAAGGTCCAAAAAAAGGAGATATTGAGTTTCATAAAGAAGATTGAGTGAAATCACCAAAAAATCTTGTGCATTGGCATTCGCACTTGTTGAGGGGCGAATGTCCCTTTCACCCTTTCTAAGGGTGAATAATTTTTGAAAGTAGAATGGTGAAAATTTAAATAGTGGTAGATTGCATTCACCCTTTCTTAGGGGTGAACGTGTCGTTCGCCCTTTCTAGGGGCGAACGTGCCTTGGCATCACCTAGAGGGGTTGTGCGCCCAAATCAAATTATGTTCGCCCTTGTTGAGGGGTGAACACACCGTTCACCTCTCCTATGGGTGAACCACTTAGCGACGATGGAAAATCGTGTTTGCCTTCCTTTAGGGGCGAACGTGTCGTTCGCCCTTGAATTGGGCAAACCTATTTATATGAAGATCGTACGCGTCTGAAGGGGCGAAACTAATGTCGGGTGAAGATAAATCGAACAAATGGAACTTTGGTCAAAATGTTGAATTTAGCATTAAATGAAGGGTACTCTCAGTTACTCCATTTTTTGGATCACGAAGAAGAAGGCAAAGGGAAACGAGCCTTCATGATTTCCAATGTGTCAGAGGCGATCTGAAGAATTTAATATTTTCTCCTAACAAGCGCACCTTTGTCCGAAGTTTGTTTTTTTAGGAATTTGTTCCCCTAGTGAATGGATTTTCGAGGAACTCAATGAGGATTTTGCCGATTTTGTCTTTGATTCTTAGACATTCTTCCCTCATATGTATTAAATGAAAGAGGCGAAAACCTCTATAAATACTAGGTAAATTTTATTGTAAAGGAGGAGTTAGAAATTTTTTGTGAGAGATTCCCTTAAGCTCTCTACATTAATAGAAGGAATCATAATTCTGAATTTGTGAGCGATCTTATGTATAATTATTTTCTGTGTAGTGTGCTTCTATTTCCATTCGCCTATCTAATTTGCTATTAAATTTAAATTTTGTCGTTGGATTTAATGTTGCTAAGGAGAAAGGGAATGCTGGAGTACCATTTTGATAGTTATTATGGCAATATTATGAGCTTGTTATATTTCATTTCCTTTCATGAATGCTAATTTATGCTCAGGTTTTTTCCTGCTAGTTAGTCTAACACCAATTCTATACTTTGGCCTGTGGCCATATTTCCCATCTCTCTTCATTATTTCCAATTTCTTTCCTACATCCTTAGTCTTTTACCAGTTTTAGAATTAGTTTGGGAACCAACCCTCTCTAGAGATTGGCATGGAGGACATCTCTTTCCTCTGGCCTTTCAATGTTTATCGTATCTAGGACGCATAAATGCAATGTTTATTGATTAGGCAGATATTTGACCAACAAGGATCTTTACTCTCACAAGGTCCTACAGATAATAGTACTACTATTCTCCATAAGGTTGTTTTCCAATATGTGTTTGTGCAAGTCAAATTGTAGCAGGAATATGTCATCCAGTCAGTTGAAGTCATTGCTTATCAAGATTGGTTATCATAATTACATGATTTCCTTAAGCTTGAAGTAATCCCATAGGAATTATCACATACTGCAAAAAGAGCATTTAAATAAAAAGCAACTAGGTATGTCTTGTTAGGATGCATCTTATATCATCATAGCTACGATGGAATTCTCCTTCATTGCCTTGAGCTCCAAGAATAAACTTGGATAATTTTACAAGCTCATGATGGTACATGTGGTGGCCATTTCAACGACATGGTCATTATCAAGTGCATCCTTCGAATGGGTTACTATTGGCCCACTATGGAGAAGGATTGCATAGTGTATGTCAGGAAGTGTATTAAATATTAGCACCATGCTAATCTTATGAACCTACCATCGTAGGCATTATAGCCCATCCAAGTAGCTTGGTCATTTGCTCAATGGGTTTTGTATCTAATTGGTAAGATCTCTCCCTCATCTTCGCGCTGACACATGTTTATCATAATGGCCATTGAGTATTTCATAAAATAAGTGGAAGAAATCCCTTTAACTACAATGACAAGAGTGCGTATTATGGAGTTTATACTCCATAATATAATATGTCATTTTGGGATACCATCCAAAATAATATCGAATAATGAAACTGAAGAACATAAGCTTATACTGAGAGGGGGGTGAACAGTATAAGACCACTTTTTACTTTTTCTTTCAAACCAATATATGCAATGTAAAGATAACAATATCAACATCAATAATCAAAGCAATGTACACATCACCACATACAATAGAGATACCACAATTTACGTGGTTCACCCAATGCGGGCTACTCTACAGAGAAAATATTTTACTAAAAATTTCTTAGTTAATATCTTGGGAATCCTTTCTCCATTAAAATTTTTATGGCACTCTATCCACATGACATATCAATCCCCTAAATCAAGTTCATGGATCTCTATCCATAGGATAACTCCTTCTCCTCTACATCGGTTGGTGGTCGTCTAGAAGACATTGTCTTCACTACACTGACTGGTGGATCTCTCTCCACTTGAAGACTCTTGTCCTCACTTAGAAGACCTATCCTCAATGCCTTAGTTGATGGATCTCTATCCACTAGAGACTCTGTCCTCTTTACTATATCACCTCCAAAGCTCTGTCTCAAATTGCACTAAACTCGGTATAGTCGGTCTAGCATAATTCTTCTCAATATCTACACTAAACTCGGTCCAGTCAGTCTAGCACAAATCTTCTCAACTCTGCACTAAAAATAGTACAATTCATCTAGCACAAATATTCTCAATATCTACACTAAACTCAGTCTAGTCTATTTAGCACAAGTCTGCTCAACAATATCAATCAAATCTGCACTAAACACACTCCAGTCAGTCTAGCACAAATCTTCTCAACTCTGCACTAAACACAATCCAGTCTGTTTAGCACAAGTCTTTTCAATTGTTGCACTAAACTTAGTCTAGTTGGTCTAGCACAAATCTACTCAATCTCTATCTATGGTTTGGTACAAACCTATCCTCAAATATGCACCAAATTTGCTCTCAAATTTGTACTAAACACAGTCCAGTCGGTCTAACAAAAATCTATTTTCGATCTCTATCCTTAAGCTTTAACTCAAAGCTTGACTCAAATCTGTTGGATCTGCTCCAAACCTCAACTCAAGGTTTTAAAAAAATCACTCAACTCTGTTCTCAAGTCTTCTCAAAGACTTGTCTTAAATCTGCATTGTAAGCTTCCACAAAAGCTCACACTAATCTGTTTACAAGTCCTCTCTAGAACTTGCTCAAATGTGCTCTACAAGTCCTCTCTAGAACTTGCTTATCTGCTCAATAGGTCCACTCAGAACCTAACCAAATATGCTCAACAAGTCCACATAGAACCTATCCAAATCTGCTCAATAGGTCCACTTAGAACCTAACCAAATATGTTCAACAAGCTCACTCAGAACTTATCCAATCTCATAGAAGCATAAAGAGAATTGTTAGAGACTCAATATATTCTATACTCAATGATCAATTACTTTCACAACTCAATTTCAGAATGTTGAATAGTTTGTTTCATGGAACTTGAACAATCACTTCATACATCCACTTGACTAGGTTCAATCAACTCTACTCAACCTATTACTTAAGAAACAACCCTTGCTCACAAATCCTAGTCCAAGTATGTAAACATCAACTCAAAATGTTTCCAACAATTCTCAACAACAAATCTCACATAACAATGATACTCATGTTCTTTCCAGAACCCTAGTTCAGGTTCTTTGCACAATCCAATGGCTTCAACAACAATGCTTATAAAATAAGGTTTTAAAGTCACTTCTCTATTCCAGAAAACCTTGAAGCATTAACTCAAACTCACTAGGCAATATGGCAATAATTCCTTTTCAGAAAACCTCATGCATCAACCAACCTTCAAAGGAAACTCAAACAATTCCTTTTCACTCCAAAGATGTTTTCAGAAACACCAATTACTCAACTCAATTAGGAATAATATTACCCATACCTTTTTTGTGTGAAGAAGTTGTTCTCATAAATCTGCCACACTCACAAAATTCTCTTTGCCAATCTCAATAAGGGTTAGAAGACTTCAATAAAATCAAATGCAAAATATGACTAAAATACACCTTATTACTCCAACTCAAAATTAATATTCACCATAGTCTTCTTTTAATAGAAAAACCCTTATACAAAAAATAATGCTTAAAAGGCTTAATATATCACTATACTAATTAAGCCTCCACACAATATCCTTATTACTCATAATAACAAATCTTTAAATAATGTCACTTAATAAAAACCAACCCCTTTAATAATAACCACTCATAAACCTTATTCCTCCAACATATGCCTATAATAATAAAAATTAAACCAAGCACCTTTTGATTTCACTATAGGCTAACAAATAATCAAAAACACCCTTATCTCTCCAACGTAGGTGGATAAAATAATTTCACCAACAAAAACCTTACCTTGCCTTTGGAGGGAATAGAACCTTCAACCTTACTCCAACACAAGCATCTTAGCCGTGGCCAAAGTCACCGCACGAGCCACGTGCTCGTTTGAGTATAATGAAGCACCATGTGCTTCTTAACCTTCTCAATGCCTTCCACCTTGGTCAAAATATCATGCGCCTTGGGTGCCTCAATCAACACACCAAACGATGCACTACGGAGATTCGAACGCAAACCTTCTCGCTGCCAGTGCCTTCACGCTTTTCAAACTACCACTAGGCGATGCTTACCCAATACGATTTTGAGGATGATGACCTCCTCCCTTATTCGCTTCGCTGCCACATTTTCAAAAATATCTCTTTTTGCATGCCACCAACTTTCGATTCGATCAAGGATAATTAAAACTTAGGACTTTGGGCATATTTATATGCTCCTCCAATGCATTAACGATGTCGGTGGTAAAGGCTTCAAATACCTTTAATTTAAACCCAACCTTTAGGTTTAATCAACATTAAACTTTATGCTTTGAAATATTTTTCCCTCCAAAACCCAACCTTAGGGTTTATAAAAATAATTAATTGACCTTTGTAAATCCAATAATATTATAATTAAAATTATAATATTTTATTTGGGTTTTTCACCAACTTGGTTAAATATTATAATAAATATTATAATATTATATCCTTCCACTGCTTCAGATACATTTGCTTCCAAAGGAGAAATGAAACCACTTTCTGACCCATTATTTTGGGTGTAAAATAAAGATATTTTAACCCATTATAACTTCCATTAAAATTTGCACTCGAACTAGAGAAGAGCTATCATTGGTATATTGACTTTAATGACAACTGACTTTGGATATTAGTGCCAACTACTCAAAATATCCAATAGGAACTTCATTCAAAAATAAAATTGTAAGGGCTTTAACATCCAAGTATAATATTTAACACAATTTTGTAACTCCATATTATTCACAACCACACGAGCAAGCAGAGGCTTCAAACAAAATAGTGGTAGCAATCTTAAAGAAAATTGTTCAATAAAATTACAAAGATTGGCATATTTAGATACCTCTTGCATTATGGGCTTATAGAACTAGTATACATATGCCCACTAGGGCAACACCATTCTCACTATTATATGGCATAGAGTCCATCATGCCCTTGGAATTAGAAATTCCAACATTGTGCATCGTATTGAAAGATTTTATCAATGATAACACTGTACGACAAGCTCTCCTAGATCAATTGATGCTTCTTGATGAATGTTGTGTGAATGCTCTTGATCATCTTCGAGTTTACCAAGATTAGCTAAAATGATCTTACAATAATAAAGTCCACTTGAGAGACTTTAAAGTTGGGGATCTTGTGCTAAAAGAGAACCAATAGAACTCAAACCTATTGTCGCATCTGCGAGACAAATTTAAGGTCAATTGGTTAGGTCCATTTATTATTTTAGAGAAGATATGACCTGGTACTTAATACCTAACATCGCTAGAATGTGTTGAAGAGCCTGAACCTCTCAACATTCTTCATCTAAAGGTGTTTCATACATAAAATCATCAATTCAAAAACATGTGAAAAATACTCAAAAAGTCAAAAATAATGTAAAACATCAAAAATTCAAACAAATAAAAAAGCAATAAAATTCAAAAACATTGCAAAACACAAAACATTTACATTATGCATTTTCATTGTGCATATGCATTCATTTACTTGCATTACATTAGGCATGTTCATCCATTGCACTTGCATTAGGATAGGTTGTGTTTACAATATTATAAATGACACCATGTTTGTATGCTAATCATGCATCTATTCTTCATCATCATCCATCACCCTTGTGAGTAATTGTGTTTTTCAACACAACCCTTCCTATTGCTATAATGTATATACTAGGGTTTTTCGATCATTCAACCATACCTAGTGATCTTCTTAGATTTTATATAAAGCTATTTTCACTTTCAAAATATGAGTTTTATTTTTGATAGTACCTTGCATATTTCAAAATCCCATCACTTTTTAAACATTAACAATCTTAGTCTGGACAAGGAAATATGAACACTACAAAGTGGTCCTGGTTACCTTAAGAAAAATATTTTTACTTTCTTATTTTGTGATGCACACGGTCTAAAATGTTGATCATTGACAAAAGGACAAGCTTCCCCCTACCCAAAGAAATCCCTTGCTTTCATACAAAACAAGAAAAATTCCAAAATAAAAGCAAATCCCTTGCTCAAAAAATACAAAATAAACAATGATTTTCATCACTAAGCATAAGCAAGTATCCCAAGAAATGAAGAAAAGAAGGGGGTGAAGAGTTTAAATTCCTAGAATGGTCAGTACTCAAAGCTATTGAGTGATCCTCAACACAACAGTGGGTTGAATGAATCCCTCTTGGCATTGGGGTAGTTCTAAGAAATTTACAAATAGGCTAGATTTAGGTGGCTTGTATTACCTAGTAGTCTAGTCCAACTGCATTCAAACTTAGGATCATGGTGAACATATTGTGATCCTCATTAAAACAATGGGATGAATGAATCCCGCCTAGCAATGAGGTAGTCTTATGTCTCATCTAATATATTCATTTGCACACACAAGGATAGTGAATATCTTGGTCTTTATAATAAAAACTTTTATCTTTCAGGAGTCCTGTATAGTCATTATACAAATTTTGATTAATCAACTAGGGTGTTTGAGTCTCATGGAAAACCTCAAAAATCCCTTATAGCAAAAAATCATCTCATCAATCAATCACAATTTTCCTTAGGAGGTTTTGTTTATTAAGGGGTGTCCATGAAATAGGTTAGATACCGGATAGATATTAGCAATGATATTTAGATGGCCACTGACTATTTTGTGCATATATTTTAATTTATAGAAGCTCATAAGGGAAAACCATACATCTCACATCATCTCATTTCACAAATGGATCTTAAAATGTTTAATTCTTATGATAAGAGTTACCATTTTAATTTATGATTTTTATGCATTCTATGGTGTCATCCATTAGTTTGTTAAACACAAATTAGATTCATTCGTTATGTTTTAAGTGATTAAATCATATAGGTTCATTTACATTAGATCATCATCATATAATTAATGCATCACATTACATATCATATATCATAACAAATATCACATAGATTAAATTCATAACCAATCAAAACAAATTAAACATACATTTAACAATAAGCAGTGTATCCATATATGCATACATCATAGTGCATCTATACATCTATATCATCGCATCTAATCATACATCTATCATATAGCTAATGCATGTCATTATTACATCGCATCCATATAACATAATCAAAATATCATATAAATACTGCTTACATTTTGCATCATATGAACATAAAGCAATAAAAATAACACACATAATGAGCCATCAAAAGGAATATTATATATATATATATATATATATATATATATATATATATATATATATATATATATATATATAAACTATAAAAAAAAAGTGTGTGTGTGTCAATAAGTACATAGAGATATCAAAATGCCTGTAGTATATAATAGTGTAGGTCCTCAAAACTTACATTAAAAAATGATATAATGACATCATGTCACATCATGCATGGCCTATGCCCCCTAAGTCGCCTCCTCCCTCTGCACCCTCTCTATGAGGTTTCCTAGAGCTGGTACCTACCAATAGCTCTAATCAAGCCCCTACCCTATGATTGGGCCACACTAATGAGTACCCAGACTCACTTTGCCTACTCCGTTGAGATCCCCTGCTATAAACCTAGCTAGAAGAGTGTCATTGCATAGCCTAACCTCAACCTCCAAAGCAATGATATAAGCAAAATATATTATGCGTTGAGTCGTATCATCTGCTATGATGCCCTACAATCATCTAACATATGCATCTACATCCAAACCTACCAGTATTTGAGCGACTGGAGTGGATGGTATAGCCTGAGAAGTAGTAGCAGCCTCTAGTTGTACCCTGTAGGAATCTCTCTCAACCATCCTGGCATCAAGATGTGCCTATAGAATATCCCTCTGTTCAATGATCTTCTCTATAGTAGTATTGGTTGAGTCAATATGTGCCTATAGTGCGGTCTTCTCCTCCTAGTACCCCCGCCATCGTGTCTGTCCTACACTCAGTTGATCCCATGCTATGGCAAGAGAGGTATCTCTCTAAGATCTACCACTACATTGTCTATAGCTATACCTGCAAACTATGTACTTGGACCTGTAGCTGGGACACCTTATCATATGGCTCATCCTCCTCACCCTCCTCCTCCTATGGCTCCTTCACTTGTGCAACTGCTTGACCCCACTCTCCCTTAATATTAGGATACACTTGTCATCCATGTGGGTCGTCAAATGCAGCCTCAATAATTGCACCATCCCTAGAGTAGCCTAGAGGACCACCACCCCGCCATAGCCTAGTGGTCCACCAGGCATCATAATCAGGTGTCATCCCAACATCTATTACCCCTATGTCACCTAGGGCATCCTTATTATCTATCAAAGTCATGATATGTGGCCATGTAAGTTGTGTCTCTGTTTTAAAGCAGCGGTAGAGGACTTGCTCCTCTGGGAAGTCCTTTTGGAAGCCAAATTGCCTAGTCACTTAGGAGAAGTGAAATAACTCCCACACCTTGGGCTTACACTCAATAATATAGCAGTTATGCTTGGTCCGTATCAAGTATCTGATGGCCTCCTACCATGCGGGACAATCCAAGTAGGGTTGTCATATGATCTGACTAGCCTGTAGTCCTGTCAATTTGTCTGTGTACTGTTGCATATCCTCGGTGTGAGACCTGCTCCTGTATATCTCTAACTCCCATGGCCAATGGACACCATAGCACTGAGTCACTACCGCTAATGTTGTGATACCTAGGAGTAATCCTCCAAGGTGGTCTATATTGATATGCTCCTATACCTAAATTTGTATCAGTAGGCTACAACCTATGCCCACTCGCCCTCGCTATGTAATGCGATATAGCTCATCATATATTTAGGATAGGAGTGCACTCCCCCATGCCATGATGAGCGGCTCATTTGTGGTGCTTCCAAGAAGATACTACACCATCGTCAAGAGGTTCCAAGGAAACCTCACTCCTGAAGTATCTAGGATAAGCACATTATAGATAATATGCATCAAGATGGCCTGGCATCATATGAAGACATCTTCCCTATACCAGTAGGACACTGACACCTCGCCATGTTCTATATCCCCTAATGCCTCAAGGTATCTATCACCAAACACCCTCTAGAATACTACAATCTTCATTGTGGTGATAGCCCACCCATCTATCGAGATTCTATAAATATGATAGACATCATTTCCCTAGTCAGAAGATGGAAAGTGTTAGTCCTCGTATCCTATTTATGGGCTAACATTGTGATGTAGGTCTTATCTATCTTGATGGTCGGCAATCTTAGCACATATCCTAGGTCTAATACCCCAAACCAATCCAAATCTATGCGGCTAAACTCGAGCAATAGCTCGTAAAGCAAATCAGGCTCCCACACCCACGTAGTCAAGGTCTAAGGGGAAGAAAACAAGATGCATAATCAAAAATCAACTTCCAAAAATAAAAATAAAATTCAAAAAATCAACTTCTAAAATAAAAAATTCAAAAAACCAATGCCAAAAATCAAAACATAAAAAAAAATCAACCTTCAAAAAAAAAAAAACTCAAAAAATCAACTCCAAAAATAAAAAAATTAACTTTAAAAACCAAAAAAAAAAAATGAGCTAAAGTTCTTAGCCACTTAGGGCAACAACATTTGCCATCGTAATCGTTGTTGTCAACAGTGGCTAGCGCCATTGATCAATTTTTTTACCATTGGTGTTTGAACCTTGTTGCAACTAGCAACCACAGTCTCCAATTGGCAAATTGGGAGCCGCTGCTACCAACAACGACTACGAGAAATACCACTTGCGAAGTCATTTACCACCCTAAAAAAGGCCTCAAAAATTAAAAACCCTCCCTCTAAGCTACCCTAAAGCTAAATCTACTAAGATATGAGGTTCATTATCGGTAGTTTAGTGGATTTCATTTAATGCCATTAATTAGTGAGGTTCTTTTTAAATTCTCAAATCACAAATGAGATATGAAGAATCTACCTTAGGAGCTCTGGCTCTACCACTAGTAGATTCCTCTGGCTGATCTGCAATGGTGGTAAGTGGTAAATTTGGTAGCATTCCATGTCAGTTACTCTCTCTCTCATCTTAGAGCTCTCTCTTTCACTATTTTCCAACTAGAAATAATGAATTGCAAAAACCCTAATTTTGCTTTTATATTTTCCATTTGACCCTCAACCACTGATGGCAACAACGAACGTAGATTAGGTCAACCCCAGCTACTGTTGTCAACAATGACTAAGAGAATTTAAAAACCAGTCACGATTGTCAACAACGACTAGCAACAAGAAATAAATGCACTCATTTTCTCACTGTGATGAGCCTCAAAATGGACAATAATAATTATCTACCGGTCCAAAATTCTAAAAAATTTCAAAATAAAAATAATAATAATAAATCAAATCTCAAGTATGCCTTGTACCCAATTATTTATTCTACACACTTGGCGGTTGCAGTGACTTGTGCTTCATGCAATCTAGCAAGATGAGTAAATGACCATAAGGCTATTTGAACCAAATTATTCATTGTAGACTTGACATGTCTTCACTTCAATCTCGAAGAAGGCCATGGTGGTCGAACTGACCCATGGGAATGAGGTACTCATTTCCTTTCTACTATGAAATTTTAGTAGATCATCGAACATAGTGATTTAGCACAATCTTAAATGGAATTGTTATCATCTTGAATCTCTAAGAAGGCCATTATGGATGGACTGATCCATGGGATAGAGATGTACAATTACTATTAATGGTTGAAATTATAGCTGTAATAGGACCTACTTATAACAAAATGCAAAAGTCTTGAATCATCCAAATTATTCATCATGGTCAAGCGACTTGTCGCTTTCATCACTTGTTCTTTCCTCATCAACTCGTCGCTTGAGGTGATAGTCATAATATCAACATTCATAATCAAAATCAATAATGGATCACTCGATCATGGAAATTACATTCGTCTTATAAATTATTGCTAACAACTATCATAAGCTTCCCCATTTGTAGGGGTAAAAAGTAAACATAGCAAATTAAAATTTTGGCATTCTGTTCTTCGGTCATTATTGGTCAAAAAAATTTGTTTTGATTTCATGCAGATCATGTCCAAAGTTTTACTCAAGTTAAGCCTTTCATTCTGTTGGAAGCAATAATTCTGAGATGTGCATCCTTTGCAGGATTGGGGCATCTAGCGTTGACAAGATCAATGAATATCAATCAACTTGAACATGGCTTTAGGTGGTCTATTTTTCCTTAGCCTTGTGTTTTCCTACAATGCATCACAAAAGGGGTATCTATAGACACTTAAAATACATCATGTTTAGGAGACTACTCATATGGATATATTTGTAGACCATATGAATGAGCTTGGACCTTTCCAAGACCAAGTAGTGGTTCTAACCACTCATTTTAGGCAATCTAAGCCTATTCATCCTTAGTTGTTGATGACATCAGTAGCTAAGATCTCAA